>CAJNDS010002664.1:0-57633 GCA_905221605.1 Symbiodinium natans | reverse complement strand
CCCCTCTTCCCCTCTTCCCCTCTTCCCCTCTTCCCCTCTTCCCCTCTTCCCCTCTTCCTCTCTTCCTCTCTTCCTCTCTTCCTCTCTTCCTCTCTTCCTCTCTTCCTCTCTTCCTCTCTTCCTCTCTTCCTCTCTTCCTCTCTTCCTTCATCTCCATGATGACCGTTGTCATGATTATGATTGTCAATGGTTCGTGACAACTGTCAATGGTTGTCCTTGTGACGGTGCGTTAAGAATCATTCTGGGGACAAGCGGTAGGACTGAACCGTGCTCATGTCATGTGGAAGATGGAGAAAGCTGTAAGTTGCCCGCCATTCTTCCACCAGCCTCCCAGACCGTCAGGAAATTCGTGGAGCGCCTGTCGGACCAAATGCGGCTGGGTGGTGGTGGAGGCGCTCGGTACATTGAAAGATCTCAGACGTCTGGGGTTGCCATTGCTTGCCCTCTGCATACCCTGCAAGTCAGCTGCTTTTCCTCCATTTCAGTTTGCCTTTTTGCCTTCTGCCTTGGCTTTCAGGGTCGTGTTCTGCGGTGTCTCTGGATGAGCGGCGCCTGGACCCAGCGCACATGGACAGGTGCTGCCTGAGAGCTTTCCAGCCTCGTCCTGGTTTCTTGTTAGGGTTCTGAAGGGTTCGAGGGTAAGAGGGCTACAGGGTGACGAATGAACACGTGAGGCAGCCTGTGGAGGGTTAAGCGACTGTTACGTGCTTTAAGTGCTTTGCTATGTTGCATCAGTGACCTCACAGGCTCGCTGCTGAGCGCTCGGCAACGGACGGCGCGACAGATGGCTGACTGCGCCACGCGGCCTTTTCACAAAATGAGCGCCGCTGTCTTGCAGAATTGTGGCGCGTTCGAGCTCTGATGTACCTGCCTACTGCACAGCGCGTACAGCGCAAATCATTCATGTGCTTGTCATTAGTAGGCACTAGTCCTTTACCAACAGACCATTAGGAGAACATACAAGAGGAATAGTGCCACACCACAGTCCATGGTGCCCCCTCGAGCCGCTTTAGCGATTTTCAGAGTAAAGGCTTCTCCGAAGGCAAAGGTCGCGAGTAAACCCTCTCCACAGATTCCCTTGCAAGTTTTGGGCTCTTTAGCCATTCACATCAGCTTGGAAGGCTTGAAGGGCTATCTGGTACAAGCAGAGTACGTGGGGAGCTCCTGTGCTAACCCCCCTGCAAAAAACCTGAAGCAGGAACCTTGCAAACTTTCTCGAAGTTCAAGATAAATCAACTCAATTCTGCTGGCTTGCATCACAAGGGATGGATGTATGAATGCGCTCTGCATTCACGAACCACAGAGGGAAACCGTAAACAACCCTAAGCCCTAAAACCTCAACCCATCATGCAAAAGGGAAGAGGGGATTTCCGAAACCTTAACCGCCCTCACCGTGACCCTAAACCATGTGGAGAGGGAAATCCTAAACCTACACCTCAACCCTAACCCTGAACCCTAAGTGACTTGAACCCTGAACTCTTTACCCACCATGAACCACGAAGAGTAGAGTGAAAAGTCCAAAGCCTAAGCCCACAATCCTAAACCCACCATGAACCACAGACCATGAACCACAGGAAGCGAGTGGGGGGAGGGGTGAAGCCCCCCAAAACCCTCCATGCCACAAAAGGGGGAGGTGGGGATACTTGGGGGAGGGGTTCACTGATGCGGTCCTAAATCTCGAGTGCTGTCTCGCCAAGGGCTTCCTCTTTAAGTGCAATGCGCCCACGCCGAATCCGCCTGAGGCAAGGGCCCCGGCAGCTTCTTCATGTCTCTTCATGCTAGTGACTGAGTGACTGCGAGCGGTTGCTGCTCGCATCGATGCGGTCTGAGGCGGATAGGGAGGCGAACCCAGGCGAGATGACCGACGAGCAGGAAGCTGAGGCGGAAGAGAAAGAGGCCACGAGATGCGGAAACTTGTCAACGGTAAAAGCAAGATCGAAATTTTAAAAACTTGCCAAGTCTTCGATTGTTTGGTGTGTTTTTCTGCTCGGGCCTGATGCAGAGGAGGCCGAAATGGCCATGGAAGGCATGGAGCAGCTGTGGTGCCGGACTGAGCAGAATTGCAGTGCAGGACATGGCAGCACATGGCCGGAGAGCGACCAGTTTTAGCAGAACTTGGCAGACTTTTTGTAGCGTTCCTTCATACTCGGTTTTCTGACAGGGCGCTGGCAGTTCCAGCGCTGGCAGCTGCGCGGCTGCTGAGCACCGAGACCGGGAAGGCTCGCTGTGCATCTACAGGCTTAGTATGCCATAGTATGCATGATTCATGGATTCAGACGGTCAGGAACTCGGGTTCAGGTCCCAGCTAAACCATGGCGCCTAAAGCTGAGTTCTGTGCCAAGCTTGACTTTTCTTACAATTTCTGTGCATCTTCGCCGGCGCGCTTCTCAAAGATCCAACGTTGGAGTTTAGTGGTGTTCCCCCCCGCCGCCATCTGCACCCGCAGTATGGAGTTCGTGCTGAAAGCCATTCGCGCTAAGCAGTACCGCGGCGAGGACGGTCAAACATTTAAACTCAACGGCCAGATGCTCACCACATCCCTGAAGGTCGGGGGAGTTGTCTGCCTTTAAGTGCTTTTTTTGAAACTAAAGACAACTTAGACAGCAAGACCCAAGCAAGCCGGCCGTCAATCCTCGAAAGCTTTCCGTGGCGCCACCTCCACATCACCAAAAAACTCTGACGGTACTGTGCTCCACCTTGCACTATCCCACAGTCGAGTCCTGACTCCAAGTCCACTTCCAGCCGATCCATAAGGATACGTAAATATGAGGAGAATGCCCCCGTACCTAGCCCTAACCCCCAAGAATGCGCACGCCTCACCGGTGAATCCCTTAAGGGCGCCGTGATGCTGCCATCAGTTCCACCTTCGAAAGCCGGCCTGGGGCCCCAAGGGGGCCATGGGCCCCAAAGCTCAGAAAGGCCTCTTTGCCCTGGTGTGAGCGGCCCTAATCCCGAGATGGTGGCCGTCGACACCTTGGAGGCAGTTCGCCAACTTGCTCAGGATGGCATGTTCAACCCTGCCGTGCTGGTGTTTGCGAGCGACACGAACCCGGGTGGGAGCCGGAAGGGAGCAAACCTCGGCACCCAAGAGGAAGCGCTGTGTCGGCAGTCCACGTTGCGGCCGGCGCAGGAGCAGTTGACGTATCCCATTCCACTGATGGGCGTGGCGTACGTGCCCCAGGTCCAGGGACTGCTTCTTGGACCGGCAATTGGTGCGTGCTGGCGTTTGAACTTCAGTTTGGACAGTTGAGTTGCTGTTGACAATGAAGCTATTCTGGTTGATCTTGACCATCTTAACTTGAAATCAGAGGCTGCCCTCGGGCATCGTGGTGTTTGGTGCTATTTGCGCAGCGCTGCGCCAGTGCTTGGCCGGTGAGAGCCCAACAGGCAAAGAGATGCAGTTCCTGGAGGCCGGAGCAGAATCCACAAAATACCGTTCTCCAAGTGTTCTTGGAAGAGCTTTCGACCCTGCCTGCATCTTCATGCCTAGTCTAGGCATCTAAGATGTCCACGTAAGCTTGTGAGATCTTGTGAGATTCAACCAAAGACCACACTTCCTAGGTTTTGGGGCACAGCTCCTTGGGGTATCAGTGAATGTCCGAGCGCACCTTGCACGTTCTTGCGCGCCCTTGCAATCTCAGGCCAAGGTGGCCAGCGTGCTTGGGACCGCTGCGGCCTTTGGCCACAAGAGTCTGGTGTTGGGCGCCTGGGGCTGCGGTGCCTTCGGCAATCCACCGGAGGTGGTTTCGCGGGCCTTTGCCACGCAGCTTCGCTCGCCCGCCTTCGATGGCGCCTTCGAGCGTGTCATATTCGCGATCCCTGACGACGAGCTGCGCCAAGCGTTCGATTCAGCCTTTGCGGCAGCATCATAGTTCTGCTTCGTGATCCAGTGATGTCCGCTGCACTGCGCGGAGATGGCCCAAACGTACTCAAATGTGCTCAGCAACGACGTGAAGGTTGTGCTACAAAATATGCTGGTCGCACCTCTGCTGAAGCCACCGAGGTCCGAAGCGAAGACAACGGTAGGACGGATTGCCTTCCAGGTCCGGAGTCTTCCTCTCCTCCAGCCTCTCCGCCAGGACACCTCGACCATGACTCCGAGTAGAGCTTGACACTACTTCAGAAAGGTTTTCGCTGTTCTCCAACAAGGATGCAGTAGGGACTCGCAGCGCCACAATGTGGAGGAGCCCTTCCGGGCTCATTCCTTCAAGGCAGTCGCAAAAGAGCCCCAGGGAGTCAGGGAGCTGGAAGGAACTCCATGTTGAATGTGTCCTTTGGTGCAAGTCTTCACAGGAAGGGAATGGGTTCAAGCAGCACCAAGACTGCATGATGTCAGATGGACTAGATGATGGGACGTTGAGAGTTCCAGTTGACTCCCCGTATGACAGTGACACGCACTCCAAACGACTCACCGAGTGTTCGGCCTGATGTTGCCGCACACAGCAGTTGGCAACTCCAGCCATAAGTTCCCGCAGAACCGAATGGGTTGATGCTGCTAGCGCGTTCACAGGGTTAGGAGCTGACGCGT
Source organism: Symbiodinium natans (assembly GCA_905221605.1). Taxonomy (NCBI): domain Eukaryota; class Dinophyceae; order Suessiales; family Symbiodiniaceae; genus Symbiodinium; species Symbiodinium natans. The sequence continues at coordinate 53,105 of CAJNDS010002664.1, read as the reverse complement.
CGCACCAGCTGCGCCACAGCGCAGCGCATCGCAGCGCCATGCCCCGGCGCAGCGACTCGCGACGGCGCCGGAGCGACTCGAGGCGTTTTTGGATTTTTGGGGTTTGGATCTACTATGACTATGATGTACTCATATGTACTGAGTCTCGAGGATGCCATGGATGCCTTCCCATGATCTGTCACAGGGACTACCGGCGCTCCCCTCCTCGTCGCCGCTCACCCTCACCGAGGCCTCACTATGCAGCCTCGTTGGTATGTTTGGCATGTTCCACTTCTTCGGAATTCAGTGATCTCATGAGAAGCCAGGCATCTCATCATCGTTTTTTGTCTTGATCTTTGCGGGGGGTTTCTGAGTGTGCTCCGACAAGAAACGGAAAGCCTTCAGCAACATATTACCATTGTCCGGGATGGTTGTGTTGCGACCTGCTTATCCTCCTTGTCACAGGCTCATGTTTCTTTAGTTCTTGCTCGGGCTACGGAAGTTGTTTGTAATTCTCTCTTAGGAGGATGTGATGCTCCACGAACGAGAGGGTCATTTTGTCACGCACCTGGATGGCCAGCCTGCCAAGTCAAGTGCAGGCCATAGTGTGGGAGACCGTTTGCAACAGTTAATTCTAGTTAACTCATAAGTTCTTGTTGCCTCTCTTAGATATTAGAGGTCAAGCTTCCGGCAATGCGATCCCGCGAATGCGATAAGATGGCAACATGTTCAGGCGCCGCTCGCCGCAGCGCTCCCCCCACCGGTCGAGGTCCCGCTCGCCCAGGCTCCGCAGGATTCTTCTTCTGGCTTCAGCGACACGTGGTTCAGCTTATGCTGCAGAACCGTGGCTCTCCGAGCTGGCTCTCCCGAAAAAATGTAGTTCGTGAATGTCAGCAGCCTCTGCTGGGCCGTCCAAATTTCACGAGGAAGGAAGGTTGTGGCAGGGGTTCCGGAGGCAACTTCCCAACCGGGCGATCTTGAGCTGCAATCTAGATGAGCTGTGTGTTGCTGAAAGCAAGCAGTTCACTCTCCTCCTGCTTGGTGAAGTGTCAGCACGCTTGCGGTTGGGGACGAACCTTGCATGCAGCATGGAAACTGCCTGCCCGTGACGGGAGGTCACCGGCAAGAAAGTCCCCGGTGAAGGTTGCTTTGACCCCGGACGATCGTCGTCTGCCGTGTTAGGACTGTTAGGATTGCGGCAAAGAGGTTCTCACTGAGATTCTGTAGGGAGTGGAATTCTTTGACTCTCCGAGACACCGGCGCCCAGCGGGGGTGGCGGCGGTGGCGGCGAGATGCCAGGAGACATCGGCAAGGCGGAACTGACTAGATAGGAGAGCTCGCAGATGTCTTCTTGTGCTTCTTTTCCGTTCTTTCCGCGCTCCGAGGCAGAGGTGGTGGCTGGCAAGCCACGGCCTAGCACAGGGGAGCAGCGCCGGCCTCAGCTGTCACCCGTCAGAGTCCAAAGCTTAAAGAGAGGCGCGCACTTCCAAAGATGCTCCATCTGCGAGGACGTGGCGCGCAGAGATCATGATGCCTCAAGGCGGGAGGAAGATGGGTGGGTGTCGTCGGTGTCGTTCAGTCTCAAAGCTTCCACGGCTTTGACTTCTTTTTTACCGCTTCTTCTGAAGCCATCTGAAGCCTCGGGTGATCTCTGTCGGCATCCTGACAGTTGGCCTTGGGGACAAGAGCGGCGCCTACAACTACGGTGGCAAGGTGCCACCCACGCCAGAGAAGGATAACTAGGACGGGGCACAGCATCATACAGTATTAGCGCGGCACATGGGCATCACTCCACTTGTAATCATGTGCAACTCTTCCTTGAAGCACTAATAAGGTGCGAACCATGTGCATCCGTGGACCACACCGGGTGGACAAGCAACAGGCCACTGCACTTGGATAAGATGGCGTATACCGCACTTCGACATGTCAATCTCTCACTTTCGATGTAATGCACTGGCTTATACTGAATGGGCTTGCTCGGCTTAATCTGGTCCAAGGCGGAGGAAGACGCGATCAAGCTGGAGGACGCGGCCAAAGATGGCGACACGCGGAAGGTCAAGGCGGATGGATCGAGCGGACGGATCGAGATCGATTTGAGCGTATGCTCCAGTCAGATTTTGCCGTGCTCACAAGGCCATCGCGAACGACATGGTACGGGGCGGAGCAAAATGACATGCTGAAGCTCGTGCGATGCGAGCCTCCCGGCAGAATCTGATGAGAAGATAGGGACAGTTTCGCAGCTGACGAAACCGTGCCATTCATGAGTTCCTCGAAAGAGCTGATAAGAGGGATCTGAATGCATAGGAGGTGGCCAGCTTGACGCTCTAAATTCTGCTGACATCAACTCTGTCTGCGCAGCCTTTCCCAGGCACCGGGGCCGTTGCCTGACGAGGGCACCAGCTAGAGCATCGACAAAAATGGAGTGGCAGAGTAGAAAGGAGAGGGTTTGGAGAGGGTGTTTGCGACTTTTGTGGCTGCGCTTCCCAGCGTCTATGGCCACCAACATGTTGCACTCCTTCGAATCGACTCGCCTGTGGGTGTCCACCTCGGCACCTCGTCGCTCCTTGCAGGTTCTCCAGCTGAGACCGGCTCTGGGACGGCGGAGAAGGCTGGACAAGTTTGGTGGGTGCCGACTGCTGAACTGAAGTCTAAAGGCAGGCATTTTGTGTGCAGGCAGTCGGCATGCTCCGGCGGAGCCTTCTTGTGAGACTACCCTCAAAGCCTTCGCCAGCAAAAAGACGGAGTCGCCTGATTGATGCAGCGGCAGCCTTTCTCGCATCATTCCGCAAAGCGCGGCCCCGCAGCTTGGCTCTGGCTCTAGAAAAGACTTTGACTTGAAAGGGCCCGAAGTGCTCGGAGTTTCGCGAGTCTCCGATGGGCCGAAGGCCTTGCGATTGAGGGTCCATGTCAGGGTGCGTTATGGCTAAGGGAATGTGAGATAGCAGAGTATTGCAGGCAAACGCTGGGATCCTAAGGTCTGGACAGGCTCTGGGAAGCTGTTGGCTTGTCCTTTGTCAATCCGAAGGCAGGGACAACAGAGCGAGCAGAAAGCGGCAGCTGTGCGTCTGTGAATGGAGAGGTACGCGGAGTCCCGGGAGTTCGGGAAGGTCTTCGGCTTTCCTCTCTTGCAATGCTTCTGGGAGATTCTGGGCTTTCTGCAGAGCTGCTGCCCAATTGGTTTGAGGTGAGGACGCCAGTGGTGGAAGTACTGGCGTAGCTCATTGATCAGTTGACAGCAGCCTTTGCAGGCTCACTTATCTCTTAGAGCAGACGCAAAGTGTTTTAGCTTGCAACACTTGTGCTTTTCCAAGCTCTGCACGACTTGAAGCAGAGCCGCAGCTACACTCTGAAAAATGTGAAATGCGTGTACATACGTACCTCATGGCGCAATGAACTCTGCGTGGAAGAAGCTGCTCAATGTTTCCGACAAGAAGGGTAAGGCGGGGGGGCTTTGGTGTAGGTTCCCAAAGTTTGAGGACCAGAAGCGCCGCTTCTGCTTGCTACAGAGTAGTGCGCCCTGTCCAGACCCTGGATGAACATCGCGAGTGCCTGGAAAACCTCAAGACGGCGTTGCGCGACGCCGGGCTGCCACACTTGAGCTGTGTGTACTAGTAAATGCCTATGTTCATCCGCGTGCCTTGGATTGCCTGGCTGGTCCTTGAAACCCTTGTGCATAGGCGTCTCGTAAGTTAAGAAGTTCTGTTCACATCTGTTCTGGCTGTTTCCCAAACATGTCGTCCCTTTCTTTCTTCGTAGCTTTGCAAATGTTGAATTTTGGTAAGTCTACGTCCACGCGTTTTTCCTCAGAGGCAGTAGCGTTTTGCTTTCGAGAGCTTCTGCGCGTGAGAACTGGCACGGTGCGCACGGAGAAAGCAAATCTGGCTTGAATGCGGTGCCGTCTTGTCTGCACGTGCATTGCATGTAAACTTGTTTTGCGCTTGGGGTTTGGTTTGCTTCGTGGTACGGTTAAATGTTGTTAGCAACGCAGAAGGATTTCAAGAAGGCGGCTGGTGTCCCTTCTGATCTCGAGTGGTCGCAGAGCAACTCTGTCTCTAGCCCCAACCCACAAGAGAGAGTGTGATCGCACTTCTGGAAGTGTTGCGCATCGAAACAAAGAGACCTGGGATGGAGATTTGGCTGAGTTGGCTGCAAAAACAAAGCAACGGCCCCAGTTGAGTTCTGCGCCAGGCCCTCATCTTCTTGAAGCAGCGCAAAGGCGCAAGTGACTGCACTTTGCCAGCTCTCTTCGTTTTTGTTTTTTTTTTTGAAGAATGGAAGTTGTACTTGTCTGATCTGGCTTGTATAACCCCTCAGACCTCAGAGTTAAGTATCTGGCTCTTTAGCTTCGGAACGGTTCAATGGAGCGAGTTCAGGTTCAAGAGTCAAGACTGTGGTTGCAATTCTGAGTCAAGCCAAGCTCGTCTGGACAGGCGCAATGTTCGCAGTTCTTCAATTCTGGAACCGGAAGTACTTTGAAGTACTTGTTAGTGTGGAGTGCATTGATCTGCCAGTATGCCCACACACTGATGATCCAAAGTGCTTCTTTCAATCACACGAGGGTTGGCGGGTTATGGGGCGAAGCCCGGCCAGGAGAGGATGCGGAAGATACGCAAAGGGCTCTTGAACTCATGGAGCGGACCCTGCAGGACGCTCTCACAGTTGCACCGTGAGTTCGGGAGAGGAAGCTTAAGGCATCCTGAGGCTGTTTTTTTTCTTTTTGGGGCATGTGACCACAGGGGGAGACCTGCTACTTTGGCAGCCAGTTCTTCATCTTCAAGCAGGTGCTCTGAAAGCTCTCGCTGGTTCGCCTGTGGTTTTTTTGTGTGTGTGTGTGTGTGTGTGTGTGTGTGTGTGTGAGAGAGCATCCTCGTGGGTCATGGAGTGATAGGGTTCAAGTCCAGGATATTTACACGAGTCAGCCCAGCAGAGGGCAGCTTTGGGGGTCCAGCAGGCTTTTCCTGGTTCTTGCTTTCGCTCTTTCCTGCTGCTTCAACTGCATTACTAAACGATGAAAGTACTTCAAGGGGTTCTACTTCCGTGAAATTTGCCCGAAAGGGCGGCGGATGTAGGAAAGACTTGTGAAACAGCACCTACACAAGGGCTGCGGGCCCCCAAGCAGACTCTGGGTTCAGCATCTTGCGAGGCTTCGGTGGCGTTGCTGATGGTCTTGAAGCTCCTGCCGGAGCCCCCGGCAGCCCTGGACCAGCTGCCGAGGAGCGGTGCTGTCAGCCATCTTGAGGCATCTACAGGCTTAGTCGCAACAGAATGGGTCCAGACAAAAGTTGCCATGCAGTTCCATGCAGTTGCCTGGCATCGGGAGGCTGGTGATGCAGCTGGTGGTGCAGCTGCATCGGCAGGCGTCGCGAGCTCTTTGTGGAGCCCGGCACGCCGGGAACGACGAGCAATGCACCGTGGCACTGCAGGATTTCGCCGTGCTTAGCGCCTTTGCCCGCGACGTCGCGACAGCCCAGGGCTCAATTCGATGCAGTTTTTGTCACGTCACGTTGTGATGGTTCTGCGTTGCAAGGGGCTTTTTGCAACTTGCAAAATAGGTCCGACCGCAAGTAAAGAGCATCCTTTCTGCGAAGCTTAAGCCATATTTGCTTCCATATTGGTGCTTCAACCCTCTAGTTCTGCTCTGTTTGGAGTTTCTGTTGGGGAAGGGTGATAGCAGCTCTCCTGAGTACTTCGAGTCTTTGATAAAGGCCCTCCGCGCTCTCGCAAGCCGCCCTTTCCGGCTGACGGCCTTCGTGCTCCTGTCGCGGCTCTGCAAGGAGAGGGAGCCCCCGATGGGCCCCCGATGGGCCCCTATGGGCCGCCTATGAGCCCCTGCTGGGGGGGAGGGGTTTGAATGCGCTCTTGACAAATGCCGGGAGGGGGCATATAGTCCTTGAAGCAGAGGACGATTGGACATTTTCGAGGCTTGGGGGGGGGGGGGGGGACACTGCCGTGCGGAGGACCGTTTGCCGGATGCAGAGGTTGGCGGGCGGACTGAGCTGGGTGTGTTTGTTGGCAGTGGTCACTAGCTCCCGCTGCCAAATTCCGGATGCCTGCGCCAGGCAGGAGCGCCGGCCACAGGTGGGCACCGGGCTCGCACGACAAACCTAACGCAGTCCGAAGATGGTTTGCAGGTCCATGGCAAGGGCTACGTTGATCCAGCATTGAACGAGCGGCTCTTGCGTCAGGCCCTTCGCACAATGCAGCCCCGACTACGCAAGGCTTCTCATTGGAACTCACAGACGGACGCCTCCCTGCCGAATTTGGATGCTTGGGGAACTCGCATGCTTGAAGACTTGAAGAGAATCACCAAAAACAACAGGTTGTAAGTAGCCTCCGAGAACGACGGGACCAGAGGCAACCTATGGGCCCTAGATATGACATCTCGGCATCTACCCTTTAACGTGCCCCAAGCGCCTCCTGAGGCTTTGCCTCAACAGCTGTTCGGCTCTGCCGACTGGCCCGGGATGCAGGGACCGAGCGCGAGGTGCACCACCGTCGGCGTCATGGTACGGGGAAGTGCGGACGTCGGATGTCGCGCCCTCTGGGCCGAGTGCGTGCACTAGCTCTATTCTCAGAGGTGTCTCCGCTTTATTGCTTTATCCCTTAGCATCACCACGGACTGCGACTGGGGATGCCCCCTTGCACATCCCACGGCACCTCTGCGCCAGGGCCTCCAAACCTCTCTGATCCGCTTGATGGCGGCGGTGTCTCGCTGGGCTGTCGAGGGAACCATGGAGGCCTCAGGAAGTGCGTGCTGCGTGCGTGCAACAGTGAAAGCACGTGTAAAAGTCTGTGTGTGTGTGAGAGAGAGAGAGAGAGAGAGAGAGAGAGAGCGTGATTGAGAGTGTGTGAGTGTGCGAGAGTGTGAGAGTGCGAGAGTGTGAGAGTGTGTGTGAGTGTGTGGGTGTGTGTGTGTGTGTGTGTGTGCGTTTTTTTCTTTCGCGTTGCAGGTCGCGGAGGCCGAAAAAGTGCTTCGTGAAAGCCTCGAGGCTTTCGGGGCCCTCCAGGAGTTGCACCGTGGTGCCCGGGCCTCGACGACAAAGACAAGTGACCCCCGTTGGACAAATTGCTCACAAGCATCTACAGCAATTTTGATAGAATTTGCAGTGCAAACGACGTGCACTAGAGACAATACCGAACACTCCCCAAGTCGGATTGGTTTGGACGGCCAGTGGTACTGGGAGCATTGGAGAAGTAGGCGAAGGAAACGCTTATGGTACCTCGGTAGGACTTGTCCCGTGAGTCCGGTGCCGGTGCTGCCTGCAAAACTCTGAAGTCCTCAGCCCGAACCTGGGCTGCCAACTCTGCGCCCTGCGCGAGGTCCCTCCGCTCCAAATCCAGGCGGAGCTCGGTGCGGGTTTGCCCACGCTGCTGCGCTTCGTTGCAAGGCCTAGTTCAACTTGGCATCACCTATGGAGCTCAAAAGCTCTGGTGCTGTTAGAGCTGGCAGAAGACTCGCCTTCCAACTTCGAGAGGCTCGGCACTTCGCTTGGCCCCTCGCTTGCGAAGCTTCTGGAGTTCACCTTGGCAGAGCACAGTGCTGCATTGCTGCTCCCGCACGGGGCCTTAGCTTCCGAGTGCAATGATGGACAATGCCCATAAACGCAGGGTGAGGGTGAGGTTCTGACAGTATGTCCCTGAGGCGACTGCCTTCGCTTACGGCATGTCTTTTGCTGGCCACGGAGAAGGAGGGGCTTGCAAATAGCCAGCCCGCGCGCGCGAATCTGCACACTGCGCTTAAAGAAGGGTTAACCAAGGAAACGCTTGCACCTCCGCGCGCGGGGGCTGGCCCAATGTGGGGATGTAGAGTGCGCATTCATGGGCTCGGGGGGGGCTTGAGGAGTCGGAGGTTTGAAGGGGTGTCCCAAGGGTTTCGGGGAAGGGTGAGGCGAATTAAGATGGCTTTTTATGTGGGCTCCCATCAACAGAGTTTCCTCCGTAATCGCTGTGCATCTCCCTTTGATTTTGAGCACTTCGGAGAGGGCTCTTGGAGCCTTCGGCCTTTGGCCTGCGCCGTCCGCCGCTTTGGCGAGGCACCCATGCGCTGTCCGCCAGGCAGGAAAAGCAAGAATTTCGGTGTTTCGGAGTCGCGGAGAACTGGCTTCCAGATGGATGACAGCTAGTAGCTAAGTGGCAACTCTACATCGGTCGAGGCTTCGATGCGGCTTGGCTTCAGGCAGCTCTGGCGGAAGCTTGTGCCGCAATCGGCCAACGAAGCTGCTTAACGGTTTAACGCTGCCATGAGGTCCATAGGTCGTCAGTTTTTTTAATGTCCCAGGATGCAGATGCATGCGGCCCCCTTGCCGAGTTGGTGCCCGCCTTGTGCGGGGCCAGTGTGGTTGGGCACTCGGTGCAGTGGCCAAGGGTTGAAGTCCCCACATCCCACCCGGAAATCCCAGAAAAGGAGAGTGAGAAACGAAAGCCGAAAAGCTGCTTCTTACTTTGGCTACTCGTACGTCTGCGTCGGATCGGCCGTCAAGCGCACGTGCGAAGCTCCTGGCCTTTCACCCCTAAGCTTGAAACGCAACCACATGCCTTCCCTTTGGGTTTGGAGAGAGATGCCCCCAGAGCTCCGCTCATGTTTTGAACAGTTCCCCTTTCCCAGATCTCTTCCTCCGGCACCTTGGCATCCGCGCTGAAGGCATTTGGGAGGGGCGGAGAGGTAAATTGACTATGTAGACTTCAGCTCATCACGACTTGCCTTTTTTCTGTGGTCATCTTTGCTCAAGGCCATTTTTTCTCGTTCAGTGACATCTGTATCCATATCCAAAAGAATCGAAGTGGACATGTTTTTTTTGCCCATTTGGTCTGGCTCAGAGGCCGGTCCGTGGAGTGCCACATCGCCGTTTGCGGAGGCGTTTCGAGGGCCCGAAAGGGATGGAAGGATGGGGGGAAAGGGAAAAAGGGCTGGAGAGAGGGCTCCCTTTTGCTTCCAGGCTCTCTTGGCCAAAGCTGAGCTGCAGGCCTGGAATGCAATTTTCACGTCGGATTCTGGGGAGTTGGCGGATCGTGTCCCTCTTAGGAGAAGCCCCGTATCCTGGCAGAGCTGCTCTCGAAGAACGCAGGACCGGGCTTATGGGCCGATGCAGCAAACATTAAGCAAACGCCTGTCTCACGAGTGTCATGGCTTTGGCTCAGCCTTGCGAAGCTTTCGCGCCCCTATTGCAGCGGTGAAAGCCTGGGAAGTACCACGCAGTTGGCGATGACGCTTCCGGTGATCGAGTCTTAGGGGTGTGGACGGCATCGCAGTGGATCTTGTACCCATGCTAGGCTTTTGAAGGCCGGATCAAGTCACATCGGCCGGAAATGGCTGCGGCTTTGTGAGCGTAAGAATCGACGTACAGGTGACAGCCCCCCTGCGATTTTGGCATTGTAAGGCAAGGGACTGGGCTCAACTTGGGCTCCCAAGTCTTTGAAGCTACGTATGGATCCTACACAACTTCTCAGTCCAACGTCAGATCAGTGGAGTCAGTCGGGCTACAGCGACATTGTGAGCGCATGAGTGCGAGTATGGCTTGAGTTCTTTAGATTCCTTTAGATGGTCTGACATCCCTGGTCGCAGTCTCCAACTCTACAGTACCCCGCAAGAACACCAGCCGACCCGCATTCTTCCATATCAGAGAATCTCTGGGCTCTGAGTCCCGTCGCTGGCAGCGCGGGCAGAGCGCGGGGAAGTCGAGCTAATGTATGAAGAGCGAGGTGTTTTGAAGCGTCATGCTTTATGTTCATGCTACTCGTAGCGCAGTGCCAAGACCGCCAAGATGGAAGGCCGCAAGCCCTGCCAGGGAATGGGCCTGCCATCTTGCAAAGGGTGTGCGAAAATGTGCATGAAACCCAAAGGGAGAGAGCTCTGCAGAACTTTGGACCCACAGATGCAACACGGTGCCAGCAGTGTGCCAGCAGTTGATGAACTTGCACCTACTTGCACCTTCATGACCTTCATGGTGCTCTGAACCGCGTACGCGAGTGAACCGTTGAACCGCATCGTACAGCACGGTGGTTCCAAGTTTTGAAGGTGTGGCAAATCCGCAGAGCTGGCGCTTGCTGCTCCGGGCGCTCGACACCTTCGGCGAGGCACAAGGGAAGGCTTTGACTCTGAGAGCAGCGGAGACCGCCGATTTCACTACCAGGTGGAGCTACTGCAGGAGTTGCTGACATCGCCAGGCTCCGGAGTCCAAGTTTGGTTTCAGACCAGGGGGAAGGAGCTCCGGCCAAACGAGGCAGACTCATGAAGAGTTTGGTCACCATTTGTTCTGTGCAGGGTACGGGGCTCCGGCACAGCGCGCAGCGCTGTGGCTGGCCCTGGCCAGGGCTCTGCGTCGCCGCCCGGCCCCTGGCAACAGCAAAGGCAAAGGGCTTGGCTTGCCATGGTGGATCCTGGTTGCTTGTAAATCACTTCCGACTCCTGTCAACGCACCGCGTCATGCACCGCACGTCCATGCAAGCGGCCCTAAGCTTTCACCGCACAGAACCCAGCTCTCCTGTCACCAACAAAGGCCTCGAACACCGCCCTGAGCCTCAAAGCGAGGCCGGGTTCTGGGCTGGCTTTATGCTTCACGATGTTTCGAGGCAAACCATCCGGGGCTAGGCGAAAGCACCGACTTTGCACATGATCATGACACAAACATTCAAAAACTGCTAAGCCTGCTTCCGCGCTCGGCAGCCAAGACGGACTGTTTGCACAGAACTGGTCTAAGTCCACTTGAAGTGTTCAACTCGTGGCCCGCAGGCTGCCTGGCAACGGTATCTGTGCAAGCTTCTCAGGGTAATGGACGAAGAGGCCTCGTCTTGTGCCTCCACGCAGTGGGTGCCCTGGCAAGGAGATGTAAGGACGATGGCTCGTAGTTACGTAGGATTGCGGTATGCCTAGCACGGCGTGGCATCAGGCTTGAGGCGGCTTCAGCTTGAGTAGGCTTGGTCCTCGCTTAGTCCGCCCATCCCCTCTTTTTTTGGGATCAGCTGAGGCCTCACTCGCCTCTGCGCTGACTGCCCTGATCGCGGCCAGCTTGCTGGCAGGTGAAGAAGGTGGTGAAGAGGTGGACCGGGCCCAGCAAAAAAAGCTGTTGTGCTGAGTCCTGCAGCGGTGTAACAGTGGCATACATTGGCGGCACATGGATCCAGCCTCTTAACAACGTGTCCTGCTCAGAGGCCGTGCCAATGCTGGATCCGGCGTCTTGACTCGGAAGCGAATGGAGATTCGATCTGTGCTCCCTCCATGTTGTCTCAGGTGGGCTCTAACACTGCTCTCACGTGTGCTTTATCATCTGCTATCGCATGTCAGAGTGGGTCTCTAAGTGGGAGCTGCTAGCCTGGTTCCTCCGAGGTGTTCCAGACCAGAACCCGAGTCAAGCTCCCAAGCTGCACTGGGAAGCCCGTGTGCCATCCTAACTGTCATTAGCCAATTTAACCATCCCTCCAACTCCTCCAAATTCTCCTGGCACAAACCTCAGCTTCCAACCTTTGGGCACTTTGGGCACTCGGTTCCGGGGTCACAACGTGGTTCCTGTTTTTGGTGAGGGAGGGTGTGCCGTGTGAAAATGGAGGCTGCGCCCGGTCGCGCCATGTCGCCCAGGTCCCTGGCAGCGCTGCCATCGCCCTTGGAATCGGCTCCGAACTTCCTTCGCCGCCGCCCCGTCTTTGGCCGCACGTCACGAACGCGCCGTGCGGTCCAGGTGGGGCACTGCGCAATCGCGGCTGTTGCCTCCGTGCTCGATTTCCTGGATGTAATCCTGACAGGTTCCGAGAGAAGTCCTGTTGTGTGCGTTCTGCAACACCGCTGAGCCTGCACAGTCCAGCTCCAGAGACTTGGCACCAAGTACTGCTCTCGACGCTCGGGACATTCCACCATACCCCACCCCATCAGTTCAAGAGCCCGCCTGCACAAGAGGTGCCTTGCCTGAGAACTTGGATCAGCTCAGGCACAGCGACTTCGACTTCTGCCCGCTGCCCGCGCTGCAGCACCGAAATGCCGCTTGGAGACAGCATCTTCGAACCTTCCGAGCTCGTTGAGGCGGGACCTGCCGGACTGTGCATTCTCCTGTGAGGCTTTCTGCTGACCTCACTCTGCCGGACATGGAGACCCTGCGCCGCCCTGCCACCACGCGGCGCCGTTGGCTGCGACGTCCCCCAGGTGCCCACCCCCCCCCCCCCCCCGCAGTGTTCAGTTTGCCGAGTGTCGGAATCTTTTGCATTCCTTACCCTGATGTTCCTTGTTCTTCGTCCTGGCTTCTACTCTTGTCATCCCGTCATGTCCCGTCGAACCTCGTGCAGGCATCTGGGGAGAGGAACCAGTCCTAGCTTTCCCCTTGCCTTTCTGACTTTTTTTCTAACTTTTCTTGCTGGAGGATCGAGCCTGAATCGCTTGCCAGGTTGGCAACGAATGCAACAATGGTCCGCGCGATTTCGCAACGCTGTCCATGCTGTTCGCTTTTGTTATAGAACGCCCGCGGCCCTCGACCACAAGGCAAGTGCGCGCGCACGATGCGCACGCATGACACTCACTCCAATCAGCCCCAACTCATGTTGGGTGCATCCGGCCCATGCCGAAAGAGCGCCGAGTGATGAAGTTCTCCTCCGGGCGTGACAGTTGTGCCACGTTGTGCCGCTGCGCAGGATTTCATGACCGTGATCTTGAAGCTGCGATTCTTGGCTACATGATGCAAAGCTTTGGAGCTTCACATGCCGTAGGGTTTCGATTCTGCCCTGACTCCTTCAGGGTCGCGGCTCGCCTCTACTGCCCCCGCCACCGCGCTGGGCTTGCTGGACAATCTCCGTCTTAGAGCCACAACCAGAACCTACTGTGGTGCTGTTTCGTGTGGTAATGAGACCGTCAGCCTCAAGGTCAGGACATGTCAGGACATAGCGAGGGACGACGAGTGCCTTCAATACGGCTGTCGAGGAGCCAGGTGACTCCCAGCCCTCACCTGGCTTTCCGAACCCGCAGGTCGGAAGGGATGTTGTTTTGCAAATCTAGGGGCGCTTAAGCTCACAGGAGAGTCACAGGGAGGAAAATTGTGTCAACCTTGGGCAAGGTGTCGTGCCTGCTGAACACAGCGGTTCTCTGTCTCTGCCTGGGCTGCTCCAAGTTGAGCCTCTCTACTCTGGCCAAGGCCGGCACTCGGATCGCAGAAGCGGCAGAAGCGGTTCCTGAATGAGTGTCCCAGTGAGTGCCTCAATGAGCGCCTAGCGCAGGACCTTTCTACTTTCTTCCCCCCAGAGCTGGACACCTCGAGGACGGCGACTCTTGAAGATGTGCTGATGTGCACAGCTTCTGTGAAATCGTCCCTATTCAGGATTCCAGCCAATTGGGAGGCCGCGTTCTCAGAAAGAACGCTGGGAAAGCTGGGAAGGGATACGCTTCATGCCACGCCGCTGTTATGCGTATCTCAGAGCATACCAATGTGTAACAAAGTGATATAAAGTGTACCAAGGCCCCGGAGGTCCTCGGTGCTCTGCTGCGCTGCCCGGACTTCTGTGCTGTCTTGGCTGGCGAGGCCGGAGCCACATCCCGGAATCTCAGAATCTTGTTTTGAATGATTTGAGTGATTTGAGATGATTTGAGCTTCGGTCTTTGAACAGTTAAACACTGCCGAAGTTCTGGAGTTACTAGAGCACTTGTGAAACAGACCAGACCTCCTCCTGTCTTGCGAGTCTGCGGCGCCATTAGCCAAGCGACGCCGTGGCGAGGTGCGGACAGTGACGAGCCTCATGTGCCCCCCAACGTTGCCCAGCCTTCTGCTCCCAGGTGCAGGCTTCGCATCCCCTTCAGGCACGGTTGCAACACAATGCAACACATCTCAGAGACCAATTTCAGAATTTCAGGGTTCAGCATGTGCCGCTTTGTGCGGCCTACGTTGTTTCCTTTGTTTTGCTGCTGGAGAGAGGTGATGGCGCTCAGCTCGCAGCAGCTGGCTCATATGGTGGACACGATGCGCCTCGCAGGAAAACTCGGGGGGGGGGGGGGGGGGATTGGGCTGTGGGCACCGCTTGCCTTAGGTCTTATGACAGAGTAAGGGGCAGTTGTTTGGCTGTTTTCTTGGCTTGCTTGATTTTGAGGGCGGGGGGGGGGGGGGGGGGGGGGGGGGAAATGGGGCTTAACGATCACACAGAGAGAGTCGTCACCGGCTCCCTAGTTCAAGTAAGTTTTCTGCGTAAGATCATTGACGTGGCTTCGGGGCCCAAGTCCATGCAGTTGCGAGTGTTCACAGTCACAAGGTCCAAGCTCAACATCTTGGCTGGCTCCAGCACTAACAAGGCCCAAGGTGGTGAATCTTGGCGTGCGATAGTGGCGGTTGAGTGGCTTTCAGTTTGGATGCTGCGGGTTTGACACAGTCCAGCTTCACAATCGAGGCGGCTCTGAGTCCCAGCTCAAGCTTGCAAAGGCTCCTCAGCATCTGCAGCTTGGTCGGAATATGCAGAGCTGGATCTGTTACTTTTTGGACCTCGAAACACATGGCAGGTAATTGCTCACCAAAATGCAGATGCAGAGTCGCACGTAGTCCTGCGCCAAGGCATGCTGGCTCCGCTCTGCCGGAGACTCAGAAAGACCACCATCTGCAGACCTCAGCCGTCTTGGCTTCACATGGCTTCATATTCCGAAGGTGCCGATGAACTCTTCCTGGCCGATCGCAACCTCTACCTCCGGTTTCTGGAGCGCTTCTCGAGGAATGCTTCCCGGCTGAAAACAAGTGGAAGATCTGCGGAGACGTACGGAGATTGCAGTTATTCAAGCGGGTTTCACCCCAACTTACGAGTGAGGTCCGGACCGGTAGCCTCTGTCAGCTGCTTCTGGGCGCCTTGCCTGCTACGTCGACGTGTGAGTCCGCGTGAAGCTGTTTTGCTGTCCGCCCTGGTCCTAGTCGAGGTACACTGAAACCAAAGATGAGACTCCTGCTGCCCAAGATTCTGCCCCTCATGGTTCTCAACGAGAATGCAGATAGCCTGCGGTCCTTGTGTAAGCTGCTGGATGAGGACACCTGACATGCTTTGTTGAGCTTTGTGCCATGTCTAGAATCCTGAATCCATCGGCTGTGGAAGTTAGAAGGCTACTAGGAGAGGTCTGTACGATTTCGCTCTTCTCGTTGATGATGGGCTTTTTACAAACGGCACCCCCCTACAGAGCTTTTTTGCTCGGTCGTTTGTAATGTTTCCTCGGGAGGAGTCTTTGCCATCCATCCTTACACCGAACCTCCCCTTCGTCCTGAGCGAGATGGCTTCGCTTCCGGCAGCGCGGTGAGCAACGTGAGCATGCGATGAATACACACGACGTCATGCTCATGCAGCAATCGCAAAAAAAAGGAGTCGCCGAGTCACCTAGGTGAACCGTGCAGTGGGCTCCCTGTCCTTCCTGATCAGTGTCTACAAAGGGTCTGCCTCGTCCTGAGCCTCTAAGCCTTGAAACCTTGAAGCCTTGAAGTTGTGTTGCTGCGCTACCGTACGGCTGCAGTGATAGAAGTACAGGGCTGCAGGTTGCAGCCGTTTGGATCGTTTCAGCTTCATAGCCGCAGGTGAGCGCCGACAGCCTTAGTGCAGCCTTCTTGGGCAAGGTGCTGGTTCTGATCCTCTGGGAGTCCGCGAGGCATCACTACAGGGCACTGCAAGCGCGTGGTTTGCCGCATCACGCCTCCGTTCACCCTGCAGACTGCCCCGCGCCGAGCGCCTCAGCCGCACGCTGGCCACACTGACCCGCCTTGCGCAGGCGCTGGCCAGCCCTATACCGGGCAACGGGAAAAGCATGGGAATCACATGGGAAAACCATGTCACCGTGGCCTGAACGTTGTGTTGCTAGAGACGCGCCCACTGGATTGCGTCGTTTTTTCCCCTGCTTCTCCGTTCCCACTGTCCGAAGGCGCTGCAGGCCCGCAGCGGGCGACCCGCGGAGGCATCGGAGCTTGAGTTGATCACTATAAGTTTTTCTGAAGGTCTTATATCATGATGAGATTGGAGATTGCCGGAAAGATGATGGATCTAATTGCAAAAGGTAGAGTAGAGTGAGGCAGCTTTCGAAGTTCGCAAGGAGAAGAAGCGCCCTGATCCTTCCATCGAGCGGAGCACAAAGAAGCGGCGGGCGGGGGAGAAGGACGGGGCTGGCCCAAGGCATTCTTGGCTCTGTGCTCGGATGCCCGGATGTGCCCGGATGTGCCCGGTGCACAGGAGGCAAAGGTCATTGACGTGGCAGGTGATGGAGGCGGGAGTGTGCCCCGATGCAGATCCTCGCATTGGGATTTAAGTGTTGCCGCGCCGCGCTCTCATCGGCATCGCCTCTGAGGAGTACCTCCGGAGGTGCTGCAGATCCTGGCAGCTCGGCTCTTCCTTGTGCACTACACAGTGCAAGGCCCCTGCAAGGCCCCTGGCAAGGCCCCTGGCAAGCCCCTGGCAAGGCCCCTGGCAAGGCCCCTGGCAAGGCCCCTGCAAGGCCCCTGCAAGGCTATGCAAAGCTGATGGCAAAATCACGGTCAGGAATGCGCCATGGTTCTCGTAGCTGTAAGCAGTTCAGACATGTTCAGACACGCCCAGACCAAGGAGCGCCATTGTCTGCACGTGCTTGATATCTTCGCCATACTTCTGGACCGCCGCTCTCCCAAGTGGCAGGTGCGCCTTAATGGGTCACAGCGCTCATGGGTGGCTTTGCAGATTTGTTGGGCGGCGGGAAAGGGCCTAGCACTCTTCCCGGCCACCGCGAGGAGTACTGCGCCCTGCTGTCAGACCCCTTCGCGCATGTCAGCGGAGCTGACGTACCAGAGGCGCGAAAGATGGAAAGGTCGTCCTGCATCGTTGTCCTCCAGCCATCTTGAGCAGCACCCAGGAAGTGTCGAGTCCAGATATGCCACGCTTCTGCCGAAGTGTGGCGCTCTTGCTGGTGCCTTGCCTCAAAGAGGGACAGGAAACCAAATGGAACACAAACGATGGACTCAGCACATCAAGCACATCAAGCACCTTCAGATCTTCAAGCACCTCTGATCTTTCGAGATTTGTTGTTGGCTGCGCGCGGCCGCCTTCAAGTTTTGAGCTTCGAGGAACTCCCAGGCGACCACCTCCAACGCTTTG
This sequence comes from Symbiodinium natans, assembly GCA_905221605.1. Lineage (NCBI taxonomy): Eukaryota > Dinophyceae > Suessiales > Symbiodiniaceae > Symbiodinium > Symbiodinium natans. Next base: position 36,080 of record CAJNDS010002664.1, on the reverse strand, counting down.
CCCCGAAGGTCTTCGAGCTTCTGCAGCTTCTCTTATTGGCTCTGAGTCAAAGAGTTTCCTTTCGTTTCCTTTCATCTCCTCCGGCAGTCTGTGCTCAGGCAGAAAACCACGGTGCAATCCTCGCAGCATCCAGCATCTGTGCTTTATTTTAGAAGCACCAGAGGGTCGCACTCACTTTGGGCGGGAGGTCGCTGTTCAAGTCACCTGTCGAGTCCCTTTGTTAGGACAGCATCGACTGCTGGCGCCACTTCGTGGCCGGTGGTGTGCAGCCACTTGGATCACCTGGGCACTTGCCGCAGTTTCCGCGGGAAAGGGGCCTTTCTGAGGCGGCTGAAGCCCTTGCTTCCAGCCGTCATCTCGGAGCTGCTGCGGCTTGGGGCGCACCTGAGACCTTGCTTGCAACCAGTGCTTAAAAAAACTGCTTAACAGGCTTAACGCACACTGTGCCGCAACTCTCGGTGAAGTTGTGCCAATCCGTCCAGCTCCGACGCTTCGGAAATCCAGTGCATGGAAGACCGAGGAAAGGGACGGCTGTGCCTTCCTTTGAGGTCGCGAAAAAATGATCGATGGCACAGAGGGGGGGCTGTGCTGTCGGCAGTGCTGGCAAGCGGCCAGGTGCTCGGCAAGGAAGTTCTGTCTCCGCTCCTGGCAGAAACCTGCCGCAGCGCTTCTGAGGTGCAGCGTGCTGTCCTAGTACCATCACTGTCTCATGCTCTGAAGCCGTTTGCACTGTGCGGTGAGCTTACATTTCTTCCAAGATCTCCAGTCAGGGTCGAGCCCCATGGGGCAGGAAGAAATCAAGAAGCAGCTTAAGGAAGCAGCATCAAAGAGCGGCAGGTGATAGCTTCTCTTCCAGAACTTCCTGCGTGGGACTCGCTGCGAACGGCCAAAGCTGCAGTGGACAAGGCGTGGCTTTGTTCGATTACAATCAAGCCGGCTGCATGCTTCAGCTGGGAACTCCTTACCCTCCCAAACCCCCCGGCTTAGTCCACGAGGCCCGGGCGCCGGACGGCGGGAAGAACTCCGCCCTCCGTCTCGAGCGATGTGTCCAGCAGCTGCAAGCTGCCACACAACAGGCATCGAAAGAGAGTTCTGGGAGAGCTTAGGGGGCTTTATGACAGTTGCCTTTTGAAAGGAGAGAGTTTTCGGTCAAAGGTTTACAGAAGTTTACAGAGGGCTTCTTTGTTGTGAGAGGCGGTCCGGCGCTCGGCCCTTGAGAGCCTGCGCGGCATCCTCCAGGAGCATCGCCAGGACACCGCAACAATCTGCAACATGTGCTCTCTCTAATTCTTCTTATTTCAGCCATTCTTCAAATGAGCCGCATGACATAATGACATAATCTTAAAATAAGCCATTCTTATGACAACCCCCCCCGCCCGGGCCCTCCCCCGCTTCTCCCCACCCCTGGCCGTGTGTGTGCATCTGATCGCATAGGCCGTTTGCGTGCAGGCGCCTTGCGCCGCGGAGCTGCCAAAGCCAACCTTGGCCCGGCTCATGCGGGCGCTTCTGAAGCCCAGAAGCGGCACATAGTGACATGGTGTCAGTGAACAGTGCCCGAAAGGAGATGTGGGGAGGGGACAGAAAGCACGTTTTGCCCAGGTTTCTTTGGGAGTCGTCGTCTTCACCAGGTGGGCCCAAGCACTCAGCAATTCTGGTTTAGTTGTAGCTGTCTGGCTGGGCGTGCAGATGACCAGCTCCTTTGTGGGCAGCTCTTGGGCACCCTCGGCGCCATCGACCCGGCACGCTTCTCCGGGCAGGCGGATTGAGCCGGGTGAGCTGCGGTGAGCTGCGGTGAGCTGCGGGGAGCTGTTCAAAGTTCAGAGGTTGTGGAACTTCGCAGCGTAGCATCATTTGCCCACACACCCGCCCCCCCCCCAGGCTGTGAGGCACCGCGCTAGGTGTCCAGGTGTCTCGGGCGCTGTGTCTGAGTTGGAGTTTATGCGATAATCGCTCTTGTTTGTTTGTCCAGGTGCTGGTGGAGCGCCACAACACGGTCTTGGAGAATCGCTCGCCAAAAGGCGCAACATCCCCGTGCGGCAAACCGTAAGCCGTAACGTCAAGAGTCAGCTGGCTCTTGCTCAGTACCACACTGTCCCACTGGCCTTGGAGAGGCGACGTGGACCTGGCCAAGACTGTCCTTGAAGACTTCCTGGCCCCCAACTTGACCAGCCGCAACAACTACGCCTTCGCAGTTCAGGAGCAGCACAGGGCAGCATTTGCACGTCGTTACGATTCGTGATTCGGCGAAGTCGTGGAGCCTTAGGCCAGACAGTCCCTGCACTCGGCTTGTACCCAAAGCCCAGCAGGGAACATCAAGGATCACGCAACTCTCATTTCACGACTTCGGCCACTGGCTAGTCATATGTGAGCATAAGTATGAAAAATCGTCCCCGGCAATTGATCAGGGGAACTTTTTCTTGTCAGGAGATCTTTCGCTACCTGAAGCCCGGCGGGAAAGACCAGCAACTGCTGATGAAGCTGGAGCGTGAGGACTGAGTCCGTCACGGTGCAGTCCAGCAGTCTAGCATGTAGTTCAGAAGGTTGAGCCGTGATCGCCGGCCCTGACATGGCCTGAATCCTTAGCCCAGTTGTTAAGGTCCTCAAAGCCAGCCGCCCTGTGGCAAACCCCCAATGTTGGAGCAAACAAAGCCCTGAGCAGCTTCTGGGTGTCTGCTGAAGGGAGGAAGCTCATTGCAGCTGCTGGGGACGGCATCACTTGACGGAGAACATCGGAGTTGTTTCCCCAAGTTTTGGAGTACCAGTGCAGGTTCCCATACTTGGCGCTGTTGCGCTTGAATGTGCTGCCCAAGGTTGCCCAAGGTTGCTGCCCAAGGTTGTCACCTCGCTTGGTTTTCCTTGGGTTTGCAGATGCAGGCTTAGCAGCTTCTCAGGCTGAGCGTTAATTTTAACGCTACGCGACCCGCCTCGGCCCGGCCCAGCGCATCCGCGTGAGCATGGTGATTCCGCAGCGCCCAAGTCGCTGGACCCCAAGCAATAAGGGTTGGGTTGAGGGATGAGGGTTGAGGGTTCCGGGTTTATGGTTTATGGTTTGGGGTTTGGGGTTGAGGGTTAGTTTAGGGCTCAGGGTTCACGCTTTGGGGTTGAGGGTTTTTTTGGGTTTAGGCTTCGGCTTGGAGTGATCGTAGGGTTGAGCCAGGCCCCAAGGTTTAAGACGACTCTTCGGCAGGGTGGGGGGGAGGGGGGGGGCAGGTGGGGTGGGGGAGGGGGGGGGAGGGGGAGCGGAAAAAAGGTGGGGTGGGGGGGCTGGGGGGTGCCGGGGGGGGGGGGGGCCGGGGTGGGGGGGGGTGGGGGGGGGGGGGGGGGGGGTGGGGGGGGGGGGCGGGGGGGGGTGGGGGGGGGGGGGGGGGGGGTGGGGGGGGGGGGGGGGCAGGGGGGGGGGGCCCTGCTGGGAGGGGCTTCAACTGCCTCTCATCCTGCCAAACCGTCCGCTTGCCTCAAAATTTGAGGCCAAAAAAAGGGGTCCGAAAAAGGGCGTGCCTGTTCTGACAACCTATACACCTCCGGCCCGAGGCCTCGGCGGATTTAATTCGCTTGCGCGCCGCCCTCAGAAGTAGGAAGGCTGTGACTGTCTGTTTTCCCGTACGACTAGATTCTTGAATCATGCAAATCTTTCAAATCTCTCAACCCCAGCGCAAGTTCGGGGTTTTTTCAGAGACGTGTTGCAGCGGAAGCACGGAACGACGATGAGTTTGCATGAAAAGAGTTACGCACACGCTGTACGAAGGAAACCGAGCGTATTGACAGAACTGTTGCTGCAAGGGCCAGGTTGGTTCCAGTCGCTGTACCTTTTTGCAACCCCGACATCAAACGCATTGCTGGACGTGCACGAGACCAGCTCCACACGCAGAAAGGATCATCCCCAAACCCCGTTACGGCTGGTGCACTGCACAACCAGAGACAGTGCATCCTCAAAGCTTTACTTGGCGAAAACTTTATGCACAGCAGCAGCAGCATGCTGAAAGGACCCTCAGGCATAGCAGAATAGCAGCACAGGGACGTGGATTTGACAAGGGCGCTCGAACAGGTGCCTTACCAGCAAGTCTGCGTTTGATTCGAGATTGGGCCCTGACCAGGATGTGCGGGAGACCTTGCGGCCATACATGAGCAGCTCCTATCAGTGTCTTGGTATTCAAAAATGAGCCTCACTTTCTACCATTGTTGTTGAGCATGTGCAGCTTTACCAAGCGAAAGTGGGAGGGACATATGCTTTGAGCAGCCAAGGCGTGTGACTACCTCGAAGGCGGCCAGCCAAGGAATGGCAACCTTCGAAGGAGCGATGGGGTTTGTAGAATGGAGTGGTTGTGAACATTTTTGAACGGTGTCAGAAGCGATGTTTAAGACTCGGACCCTGGGCTTCACAGAGCCCCCGTTGCAATCCGTTGCAGACGCCCTCATCGCCGCCTCCAAGCTTCTACCAACTGAGCGGCGGGCCTTTTTCGAGGAGCTCACACATGGAGTTGAATTTTGAATTTTCCACTGAGTGGCGCGTGTTAAGTTAATTATCTCGGCAAGCAGCACGCGCCACGTCATCCGGCATCCAGGCTTGCATGCCTGCGGTACCCGGCAACCATGCGCTCACGCTGTTCCTCATGCACCAAGTGCCCTGGCCGCAGCAACGCGCAGGGTGGTCGCGGTGGTGGCTTGCTGAGAAAACACTTTTATGTCTTCTTGCGACTTCTGGACTTCTGACTTCTCTCTCTGATGCTCGGGTGCCTTCTGGAGGCGCTGCCCGAGATCCTGAATGGTCCCGCGGACGCCAGCGAGCTCGCGGCGCTGGCCGAGCGCCTGGCGGCACTGCTGAGACTCGGGGAAGGCGGGGGCACGTGGAAGGGCTGGGGCAGTGGGTTAGGGGAAGCTTCAAGGCAGCTTCAAAGCCATGGGATGATTGATTTTTCTTGCTTGGCCGATTCGCGCTCCCCAGCTTGTCTCAGAGGCGCTCACCCAGAGGCCACGGCGCAAGCCGCGCCTCGGATTGAAGCGTGGGCTGAATGGGCAAGATGGGGCAAGATGCGGCAAGATGGGCAAGCCTCGGAGCTTCAGAGATTTTGCCGATTTTTTGGCATCCTCACCCTCGTCCGCCTGCCCAAGTTGCATCCCAGGTCTTCTCACTGTTGGACGACTTGTTCCAGCGCCAGGCAAGCTCACGTACTCACGGTTCTCAGCAGTCGCGTGCAGATTGCGGGAGCTTCCCTCCTCTTTGCCTCTTGCAGCTGTTTCCCTAGGAGGAGGTCAAAGGGATTTCGGTGACCCGCACCGGGGACGAGACCTGGAAGACCCGGCAGATGCAGCGGATCGCGGCCCAGAAGCAACAAGAAACCCTGTGGTCAAGCAAAGTCAGGTACGGACTTCCCCCTTCATCAAACTGCCCAGTCAGGAGTTGCTCATGATGCCCTTTGCCCCGCGCCTCGTGGTGTCGGCTGCGCTCCGCTGTGGCGCGCACGCCCGTGCACTGCAGTTTCTGGAGGAGGACCTCATCGAGCAGGCGCCGTCTGACTCTGACCGTGATGTGCCATTGTCCTGAAACCCTATGCGAGGGGTCCCGGTATGTCCCAATCCTTCAATGGCAGCAAATTTGCAGTCTGGTCCGGTGCTTCGCCTGGGCTTTACTTGCCCCGTCTGCCGCTTTCGGATGGACATGGTGTGGTCCCTTACGAAGTTATGAAGATCTTACTAAAGCTTGAACTAGCTGTGCGAAGATTAAGATGTGTTCTCTTGATGAGGCGTTCCAGCGGAAGCAGAACATCTTCGACATGGAAGGGCCACGCCTTTCCGAGGCAGACGGTGAGTTGCTCCAGAAGATCTACCGTGAACTTGGCCACTCGCACTCCCAGCAGCTCTCTCTAGTTGGGTACTGCACGGTGGTGGCTACCATTTGAGCTAGCCGTGTACCACTCGGTGTACCTTTGTGCAGAGAGCTAGGAACGTCGCTTCCTTCGCTAGACTTGACAGGGAGGGGATTTCACTTGCCAAGGAAAGAGCAAAAGGCTAGAAAAACCGAAGCCACGATGCTGGGATTCGCTTTGTAAAGAACAAGCTGCCAAGGTGAAGTCGACGGCGTGGTCGGCGTGTTGCGGATCGGCCCCGCAAGTGCCAGGATCTTGCGGCATTGTTTTGAGCATGGACGTGTTTGTGTCTCGCGGGGGCTTATATGTAGCAGCATGTAGCGGCTTGTATCTCACTTGTGCCAACGAACGCAGTTGCAAGTGCTTCCCTAGGACTCGTCGCCCTGAACTTGAGCTTCAAGGGCGTTGGGCTGACGTCCAGGACTGCGCAACAGTGCCAAGAAGTCTTTGCTTGCACACGGAAAAGAGCAGAAGAAGGGAGGCGTTTTTGGCGGCTCTGCTTGTTTTCTTCGTAAATGGGAGAGTCTGGGAGAGGCCTGCCATGAGTTGGCCACGGAGGGCCCAGAGCGCGGCCAAGCTCTTTGTGGCCTGGTGCGCTGCACACAGGCAATCGCGCCCTCGACTCGACCACCGCCCTAGCGATCTCTTCTATCTGACTATATCTGACTATATCTCCTCTAACTAACAGTACTAACATTTGCTGTTTTTTCGGCATCTTGTCAGTCACCGCCCATGTCTCTCGAAGTCCACAGTGCAGCCGATGTCTGCCTGAGCGAGCTGTTTGTGCTCTGTTTGTGCTCTGCCACCGGGCACGATGAGGCGATGCACCGATACGAGAGCTCCCTTCAACTCATCAACGGCATCCAGCAGGCACTGATTCAATGGATGTATTGTTTCAGCAGGTTCTGGCGTGTCTCAGAGTACATTGCAGAGTTAGCAAGATCCACCGTTGTAGGAGAAGCCTGATTTGGCAGCTCAACTGCGGCCACAAGCAGTTGAGGCCGAGGGGGGGTGGAAGAGGAAGATCGGACTTTCGGGGCGTACATGGCTGTGGAGTTGAGGTCTTGGGAGGTGTCGGGGTTCAGGGTGTTCAGGGTGTAGGGCATTTCCACTCGGCTGCTTGTGCTTCGGAGCATCTCGTCCAGGTGGGCAGGCTATTGTGTAACAGCGGCCAATGCGCAATTTTCCAGATGGCGGACTGTAATCGAAGCGGACACACCGATCCTGCCAAACTTCTCCATATCCCAGATCTGCAGACCTGAATATGCAGACCTGAATATATTCGAACTCTCCTCCCAGAACCCCTAAATCCTGAACCTTAAACTTAAACACGAAACCTGACACCCATACCCCTGGATCCCTGAACATGCCTAAATCCCAAAGGGTGGAGAACAGTTTCGCGAACTGTTCGCGATTTATTGTGTTTCTTTTTTTGAGGGGGTGGGGGGGGTTGGGGGGTGGGGTGGGACAACCTCTATTCTGCCGATTTAGGCTAGGCAAACCTCTACTTTCTCGGAAAATCAGAGGAAAAACCTTTGTTCTTTCTCTGTTTTTACCTGGAACACCTCTGCTGCTTTCCTTGGTTTTCCCGAGAAAAACTCCGTGGCCTCCGAATTTTATATGTTTTTTCTCAGACAAGCTCGATTGCCTCGGTCTGAGCAGATGGCTTCGGGCTCAGGTCTTGGAGTAGGGAAGTACTCTCCTGCCCCACTTGAGCTTGGAGGCAAGAGGACATGTATAAGGTTTTTAAGTAGAAGCTGCCACTTGGCAGGAGCGGACACTCAAGCATACTCGACCAGCATACTCTCTAAACCTCTGTGGATGCTTACTTGGAGGTTCATGGGTACTTGTAACCCCAATTATAAGTCCCCTTACAACCTACTTAGAGGACTTAGGGACTTAGGGGTCAAATAAGTACAGTTATAATCGGGGTTGTAAGTACCCTGAACCTCCAAGTAAAGCATCTGCGAGGCCGCTTGGCAGCTGGGCAGCTGGGATCGACTGGCACAGGTCCTTCAGGTGAGGCGATGAGAAGTCGACATGCAAACGACATTATACGATAAAAGACATCAAAGACATTGAGTTGTCAAGGTTCAAAGGAGACCACCTTCCGCTTTGCCAGGAGCCAGCTCCAGATGCACCTTGCGACTTCCAGGCGTCTCATCCAAAAGCACTGCAAGCACCCCTACCAGCCCTAGCGTGTCCTGTTCATTTTCCGGCAAGGTGAAGCTGGGAAGAGCAGTGCTGGCAGTACATGAGCGGGATTCGGCGAATTTGGCCAGCACACTCCGTGAGACAACCCTGGAGGCGGGTTGTGCTTAGGTCGGAGTCATCCTGTGGCTCTTGAGATCTCTTGGGTGTTGCAAATTCGGCTCGCCCTGATGCAGCTTGTGCATCTACACATCTTCGTCTCTTCGACGGGTCTCAGAAACGGCTTGTTGATCTTTGCTATGGCTTCTATGGCGTAGGTCGCCCGTGCTGCTTCGGCTGCAGCCCGTGAATCCTACACCCGGGCCTACCAGCACCTCGTGCGTGGCCGTCCCAGAGTGTGCCTTTTGTGTGCTTGACTCCGCTCGACTCCGAAACTGGAGAATGAGGCTGTAAGCCACAGTCCCTGTGGCGTAAGCCTTCTGTGCTGACTTTGCTTCGGAGGTCTACATGTGCTGTCAGACATCGAGTGGTTGAGCAAGTGCCGGGAGGCTGGGGACTGCTTATGAGACTCAGTGAGTCGACATCAAAAGCCTACTTGTTAGCCTGCCCGTGCAGACTCCCTCCTCCTCAAAGCCTGGGGAAGTCGCCAAGAATCTCCTTGCCCGCTGTGCCGCATGGCGCTGAATCTATTGACACCCTACTCGTGGTGACTGGGACGAGTTGTATCTCAGATCATCTCAGGCGGCATTGTCCTTCACTGCGATTTCAGCAGTCTCTAAGGCGTTTAGGTTGTGAATCTAACCGAATCTCACCTCACCAGCTCCGTACTTTATTTTCCTCTAGTGTTTAGCCCCCAGGACATCACGACGCCGTCGTTCTCGGTGCGGCACACGCTCCTCAGACCGCTCTCGGTGCTGCTCCAGGTGGATTCGGTGTGGATGCGTTGAGCATCGTTTGAGCCATATTCGCGTTTGTTTGCCCATTCCCCCAGGACCTCAAACTGCGAGAGGACGCGAAAACCTTGGAGTTGGCCTTCGCCCGGCTCTGCTGCTTCCCTGGGTCACTAGCCGTCACCAAGACTTCAAGAGAGATCTCCCTTAAACACCTCCAAGGTCGGAAGCATAAGGAACACATCTCCATGGAGCATCCGGACACCAGTGGCAACCCTGGGTCGTGGGCATGGCGTGACAGTGGTTGTAAGCGTCCCACTTTCCCTGAGGCTTTCAGGGAACATCGGAAGGTCTTCGTCGTGCTGCGCAGATCGAGTGGGGCAAGCCGCGTTGCCTGCAAGAAGCCCTGCACATCCGTGCACTTGCTGGCGTTTGCTGACATGATGCCCCTGAGATCTTAGATCTGAGAGTGTTCCCTTCCATCAGTGCAGAGCGCGCTTCCCAGGATCCTCTATGCCAGCGGGGCCCGGACCGATGCCCTGCGCCACGCGCGGCTCGGCAATACCGCACGGAACTGTGTACAAGAGAGGGTCTCTAGTATGCGTACGTGTCTGGGTTCTTGATTGTTTCGTTGTATTTGCTTTTAGAGCATTTTTGTTGTCGTCTAACCAGAAAAACTGTGATATAAACCGTTGTTAACGTATCTACTGTGAATGAGTGTGAACCAGCACAGAGAGAGGTGTACTGGTAGCAACTCCGGAGGCGAAGCTGGGCTCAGCGCGATGCAAAAGCTCGCCTGTTGGGGACACGCTGGGTGCCACACTCAGCAGAAGGGCGCCGCTCTTTCCGCTCCTTTGCGCCTCTCTGCCGGTTCTCTGCTCGTTCTCTCATTCTCCGGAGGCTTCGGAGGCCTCGCTGCTGCTGCCTCGGGTGGCCGAGGTGGAGTTCCAGGAGGCCAGCGGTGCAAACCAGAGAGAGTGAGAGTGCAGAACGGAAGGAAGGCTGGGGGGTTAGAGGCCACGACGCACTTGAGCTGTGCGGGTCCATTGACGGTGTTCAAAGATGTTTTTGCAGATTATTGTTTCGCACTCTTGTACTGATACTCTTAGTCTTGTAGTGCGTCACATCTACTGGGTCTGCCGAATCTACCATCTTTCAAACGAGACAAGGGAGTTGGAGCAAGCAGCCACATGGAGAGACACTGGCACCTGTAGCCAAACAGGCACTCCCAGCACTGGCCCAGCACAAATAGCGTGGCGGAGATTGAGACCCTCCCCGATAGCCTCTTCCTTCTACTAATCTGCCACCCTACACCGCGCCATTTTCTTGGGAGGCCAAGGAGCAGCTCCGCGACTCAGAGGCCGATACATACATTTGTCCTGTGCTCACTCAGTTACAGTTCCTCCTCTCCTTCCTTTAGGGCGGTGGCCTGTGGAAGAATGCCATGCATCCTAGTTACTCCGAAAGGGGGTGCGCTTGACTGAGCACTTTCATGATGATGGGAGCGGACTCCTACTTCGTAGGCCGCATACTTCTATCACGCCTCGTACCTGGACGGCCTCCTCAAGGGACAGATCAGCGAAGTCGAGGCCAAAGGAACGGCGCGTAGTGAGCCGACGCCCCGGGATACCAGAGCCGCATCCTCCCGTCACAAAACTCAACGAGTTTCCTGAGGAATTGTCCCTTCGATCGCAAGAACCTGGTGAGCTTCACGGTTCGTGGATATCTGCAGGCACTGCAAAGAGGAACAAAGCGCGCCTCGTCTCAAGCAATGAGCTTCAAGAAATTTCACGAACAGCTGACTTAGGAAGCTGTAAATGAGTGATTTTTCCCAAGCCCGTCGGAGGTGTTCACTTTATTCTCAACCGGGTGCTTCAGCTTGCCTGGGAGTGCTGCGAGGCCCATGCAGCAAAATTTTGTGGAGCATCTAGGCATTTAGCACTCCTTTGCTTGTCGAGCCGCATCTTCGGGATGCTGCTTGAGCTGTACTCTGTAGGTGAACTTTCAGAAGGCGGAGGTGAACGCAGAGCTCATGAATGAGGCCAGGGCTTGGCATGGGATCCTAGCACCACGTGGAAGGCGCGCTGTGTAGTGACACGCCTTGCGACGCACAGGGTCGGAGTCTGATGCCATGGATGTGGTACACCGTCCTGTCGCAGCTCATCAGCCGTGCGCTGCAGCCAGACATGCGGCGCCTGGGCGCACGGATAGTTCGGATAGAGTGGGCGTGGCGGCATATGCAGCATCCAAGCAAGCCTTTAATTCTTCCGCTGATGACGTCGCTCTTCTCGTGACAGCCATGTTCCGGCCGCTCGTTGTGCAGACTAAGCTCAGGAGAGACGTTTCCTAAACCAAAGCCTAGGGTGTGAGCACTTCTTTTCGGTCGAGCCTATTGTCAACTCTGAGGGCCGTCTTCCGAGTCTCTTGGCTGCTCTTTATTCTGGAGAAGGGCTCTAAGTTCTAAGCTTCCCGGGAGCCTAAGAGGCTTGCCTTCGACACTGTAGGCCGTGCGCGGGAATTGCAGGCCCTTGGTAGGCATGACCAAGTGAAGTTTCAACTTGAGGAAATCATCAAGTCCGTGGTGGTGGCCTTTCCCGACCCGGCTGGCTGGCACTTGATGCAGCTCCTCAAGTCAGTGGCCTGGTCAAAGAGACTAGTTCTGAATTGCCCCTCCTATCAAGGAATATGGCCTTCATTTCTGCGTGAGTTGCTCTGGGGGTATCTGGGGGTGTGCGATCTGTTGTGCCAAGGACGACAAGGGCCACCAGCAGCTTGGGAAGGAGCCCCCGACTTCTGGGAGCTTCTGATAAAGCCGTGAGCTTCACGATGTGGCTAAGAGCTGAGGCTTGCAGGCTTAAAGCTCAGAGAGCACTGCACAAGCATGACGTAAATCCGCTTTCACGTTTCAAGACAGGAACTGCTGAGCGACGTCGGGAGGCGCCAGAGCTGCCAGAACTGCTGTTCACCTGCGATTCTTAGATTCTTGCTTCGAATCGACAGGCAAGAGAGGGAGCTCCACACCTTGTTCTCCCAGAGGGCTCGTATCACGGAGGACGCATGTGGCCTGAAATGGAATGCTTCCCGTGAGTGCACTGTTTCCCGAGCGCCCCAACACGATCTGCATTGGGGAGAGCTTCGTGTGTAGGATCTCATCTCACTGGCGAATTGCAACGGCCAGGATGTGCGGAACTCGTCAAAAAGTAGAATACTTGGGGTAGGGACAGGTCCGTACAGTCGGTGGGATGTCCTCTCTTTCCTGTCGCGAGATAGCGACCGAGAGCAGCTTTGGCGTCCGAGGCTCTGCGGCTGTCGAAAACATTCCCGCGCCTCGCCGGGGTCCAGAGCTCAAGGAAGATGCTCGAGATGCACTTCTCTGCAGGTTTTGTAGATGTGAGTACGTCCGCGACGCGAATAAGCAGAGCAGGGTTCGCATGGCTCGCATGGCTCGCATGGCTCGCATGGCTCGCATGGCTCGCATGGCTCGCATGGCCTCGGATTCGGGAGGAGTGAGAAGTGGCGCGTGCTGGTCCCGCTGCAGGGGCAAATGACAGCGACAATCCCAAGGACCGGAGCCGAGGAGTCTGTACACACCCCACGCACTATATAGATAGATGGATGGGTCGATGGATGTGTATGGTTTCGGGCTCCACCCCCACCCCACCCACCCCCCGCCCAACCCACCCCCCCAACCTCCCCCCAACCCCCCACTCACCCCCCCACGCCCCCACCAACAACCCCCGCCCACGCCCAGCCCGCCCCTCCCTGTTGGTGTGGTTGGGAGGTTAGGGGTTTTGGGCCCGCGCCTTTTTGTGGTGTGGGTGTGGTTGGGGGGGTTGGGGTTTAGTGTTTATTTGGTTCAGGGTTTGGGGTCTAAGGTTTAGGTGGGTGGTGTGAGGGTTGGGGCTAGGATCTAGGGCTGAAGGCTTAAGAGACCGGCCACCCGTGCTACCCCTGCGCCGCCCACCCCCTTCCCCTGAGGGTTTAGGGTTTAGGGGTTGAGGTTTAAGGTTTATGGTTTACATAAGTTTGGGGTGAAAGGTTTAGCCCCCCCGCTGCCCGTGCTGTGAATCGGTTGAGGTTTAAGGTTTATGGTTTACATAAGTTTAGGGTGAAAGGTTTAGCCCCCCCGCTGCCCGTGCTGTGAATGGGGGGTTTGCATCTGGGGTTGAAGGTTTATGGTTTAGGTTAAGGGTGTGAGGTTTAAGGTTTAGCGGAGAGGTTTGGGGGTTGGGGGGGAGACCATGGTGTGTGGGGGGGGGGGGGGGGCGGTTTCCATGGGGGTGGGGGATACCGGATACCTTGGGGGGGGGGGAGCGCGCGGGAGTCCGAGACCATCTTAAAAGATATATATTTATATATACAGATATACATATATGTATATATATATATATATATCTGTATTTGTACATATCTTTATGCAGGTAGAGAAGAGCACTTTTCCGCAACAAATGTGTTGAGCTTTTAAGGCCGGTTACGGAGGCCACAGCTTGAGTGCGGAGGATCAACTCCGCAGAACAGATCCGCTCGGTGCAGCTGCGGAGCTTCTTCCCCGAGGCCATCCTCACCGAGAGGCGTGGGAGGGGGGGTTCCGGGTCAGTATTGCCTGAACCGATGGGTTCTGCAGTTTCCTTTGACTGTTAGCCTTTGGAAAATCTAGCCGTTGTCACTGGACACTATATCTTGGACATGTCTAAAGAATAGTCTCTCTTTGGCCGACTTGATCACCCGCAACGACCAGGCATGTCTTGACGGATCGAAGCAACATCAATCTGAATCTCCGAGAACCTACTTGTAGTATCTTGTAGTAGATTCCTCAAGCGGCCCTTTTCTCTTTCAGCACTGCATCTGAGTCTCAGCTGTCGATCCTCGCTGCCCCTGCACGTTCAGCCAAACATCAGAATGGGAAGGCAGGCCTTTGAAAAGGTTTACGGCTCAATCTTGAAGCTTCGCAGAGGTGTCTGGAGCACGTGGAAGTCTTCCGCTCCAAGGCACATGCGGAGGGATCTTCAGAGAGGATCCTTTTTGGAATGGTCTTTCCCGCGCCCCTCCCGCGCAAGCTCGCCCTCTTGTTCAAAGGCCCTGACTTTTGGATCACGCAACATGCCACCACGGATCACACCACATGTCATCAGGAGAAGCCCAAGAAGCTGACCTTCCTTGGCAGCGACGGGCTCCAGTACCCCTTCCTTTGCAAAGCGGAGAAGCGCGGCGACCTGCGCAAGGCAGGGCTTGCAGTGGTTCGCTTCGCATTCTGCGCTTGGGAGTTTTTTTCTCCCAATTGTGGGCAATTCGGTAGAGAAGGGGCTTTCCATTTTCGGGCTGGATGTTTTGTGACGGGCTTTTTGGGGGTTTGAAGTTTGTAGGGCCATGCTCGAGAGGACTCCCGCTTGATGGAGTTTGCGGCGATGGTCAACCAGCTCCTGGCCAAGAGCCCCGCTGCTTGGCCGCATCTGGGAGAGGCTTAAAACACACACTTGGTGAAACTTTTCTTTCAGCTCCGCCTCTACAGGATGCCAACCGGCGCAACCTGGAGGTCCGCACCTTCCAGGCGCATTTTTTTCGACCGCTGGTCGGCTCCATGATGGCTCCATGTGCCTTGAGTGGTAGTGACGGCTGGCAGGTGGTGATCCTGTCAGAGAAGTGCGGACTCATTGAGTGGGTTCCGAACACCAAAGGCTTGCGTCAGGGACTCGGCTCCGATCCGTTCCTCGAGCGCAGGAACAATTTGAACATCAGCTGCTGTGCAGCTGCTGCAGTGCACTTAGGTCACGTCATCGATGATCTCTGGAAGGGCAGAAAGAACCCGCGACAAAGCCTGAACGAGGTGAAGGAGCTCTTCGATCGGAGTAAGGACGCTTCAACAGGGGGAGCAAAGAAAGGCCATGATGTGTGCACCAAAAACCGCAATGCTTATGGTCCGCAGGACATCTATGAGACCTTCACTCGGCAGGTGCTGCCGCGGAATCCTCCGATACTGCACAGGCATGGCTGTCTTCCGCACATAGGATCGAAGTATCAGTGAGGGTGCGAGAGATCCCCCAAGCTAGAGCCTTCCCCAAAAAACGGGGGGGGGGGGGGGAACGTGTAGACAAGAGCAAGGAGAGCTCTCTGCTCTCTAATTTCTGCTCTAAACATTTCTTCTTCTCTCTGCTTTCCTTCTCAGAGAGGTGGTTCGCCCGCTCCGGCGACCCCTCCGTGTGGTTGGCCAAGCGGAGCCTCTTCAGCCAATCGCAGGCCACTCTGGCCTCGTGCTCCCCGCAAAGCAAGAAGAAAGCACGAGAGGCCAATAAAAGAACATGAGAATAGATATTAGATACATACTACGCATGTATGGATTATTTATGTGCACATCCCATGATCGTCTTCTGGCAATGGTGGATGCGTGGAATGGGAGGTGTGGCGTGGCTGCAACTTCTCCGAGCCAGCTGAAGAAAACTAGAAAAGTGTTAAGCCACCAAGTTCTCCAAATCCTTGGACCTAAGGTCCTCCAGACCCTGTATCCTCTCGGATATTTCGATGTTTTCTCTAGCCGCCTGAAGAGAAGAGTGAATCCAGAACGCTCTTAAAATTGTATACTTACACGGAGGCAAAAACACCGAAAAACTTGAGGGCTACAGCTGCTGGCAGGCTACGAGGAAGACAGACCCGACCACAATCCCGTTTAGGTTGAGAGCTCGGACGTGGAAGTTGAGGACAGACAGTGACGGAACCCCGCCCTCCTCAGAGACCCGGCGTTGGAACCTGAAGCGAGTACATTTGAATAATTCGGTTCACTTGTTAGCCATATTATCATATACAGTCTTTGTTCGTTTACGACAGGCCATGCTCCTCATTCAAGCAATGAGTATAGCTAGTAGGCTTGACCCCTAATTATGTTCGCTCCCAAACCTATTGGATACGTGAAACATATCTAAGTACTTTCGTCAACGTAATTCGTTTAATCGCTGCTAGCTGCTAGTTCCACCATCCATAATTAACAATGGGCACTGCATTCGGAAGACCGTTCTCGCCAGTTCAGTTACTATAGGTAGAGGTGGAAGTTCTGGTTGAATAACTTGAATTCTAGTACAACTGTGGGCCCATATTTGCAAGGGTACTCTGTATATCGTTATGCAACTGGAGGGTGTTTTTCGTGCATCAGGTCCGATAGCTTTGGTTAGCTGATGAAACACACCTCCAGCAGTTAAGAAAGTTGAACTTAACTGCAGACGTGGCTGAAGCACTGGAATGGACGCCGTTCCTATTCACAACACTTAGGCCCTAGGCAGTATCCAAAGATGCATTCCGTTTGCAGAGACCAGGCAGCCAACATAAGCTTTTCTGCAACCTTGCTGCCAGCACACTTTAGAGACCATGGGAAGCACTGCAAGTTTTGGTGTTTTCCTAGCCTCAAGAAGCAACTGGAATCGCAAACCGAAGAGAGCTAGCTACAAGAGAAGAAAAACAACGTAGATCGTGTGAGGCGACGATTTGTATGAAATCTGTTGCAAACAAAGAGCGCCCTGCGTTGTGAGAGGCGCTGTGGTGCATGCTGGGCTACCTCGTGGGCTTGGGAGATCGCCATGGCGAGAACATTCTCATCGACACAGAATCGGGGAGGCGGAATGCCCATGTCCAACCCGGCGCAAGCAGCTTCTTACATCTGTTCCACACGATTAGAGTAGCGCGTTTCGGGCTCTTATGAGCACAACTTCGCATTGTTCAGTTGCGTTGATCGCTGTACTATAGTGCTTCTTGAAGGATGGTTCACGTGGACTTCGATTGCCTCTTTGGCAAAGGCAGAGAGCTCTTTCTCTTCCAACGAGTTTGCAAGCTCAGACTGAGACTTCGATTGCCGGTGACTCCATGACTGCCCTGTGCTCTTCGGAAACATTCCGAGAGTCTCCTGGCAGGCATGCTGCTCGAGAGGCCCGAGATGGTCCCTTTCCGCCTGACGCAAAACTGCGTGGCAGTTCCTTGGCCCGGCTCGGCTTTCATGCAATTTGGCGCATGACACGCGCAATACGCGAAGGTTAGGTTAGGTGTGTTGCACGATGTTGCACGTTCACTCGTTCTCACGCTCACACACATATTATTCACGCGTCGCTCACACACGTTGACGACAAGCTCCCCGAGCTCCAGGCGATGGGCATCACTGGAGTCGAAGGCACCTTCCGGCAGTGCTGCGAAGTGACCATGGAGGCACCCTGTGACTCCCAAGAAACCACAAACCTTTCATGGTAGTAGACTTCTTACGCCTAGCAACGCCTCATAGTCACCTGCGCCATGCCGGGTATAGCCGCACAGCATATATGACATGCATATACATCAAAGTGTCGCTGCTCCCCCCCCCCCCCCCTTTATACCCTGTAAGGACAGTGTGAGGACGTTGATGGTAGCCCACTCACACCGTCTCCCCACCCGGAAGTTCTGCAAGCAGGCCCTTAGCGGACACCCTCAAGAGTTCCACTAAACATGAAGAAAACCCAACTGCTGATAGTTCGTTTAAAGTTTGACACAGACCCTATTCCCAAATGCTTGCAAAGGAGTAATGTTTGGGAATAGTCATGCTTCGGGTGCCTGCGGAGTGTGCCCAGTCTGTTTAGGCCTACTTGTTGAAGGTTTGAACTTGAAGCCTAGTCCATTCTTATTCTTTCGCCACTAAAGAAATTTCGCTTAACCCTATTCGTTGACAATTTTGGCTGATACCCTCTTCCTATGTTCGCCTAAGCCCTCTTGCTGTAAACCCAAAGTGTTGAAGGCTCATGTTGAAGCCTTGGCCAAAACCTTGCATTTTCTTCGCCACTAGATGCATTTCGCTAAGCCCATACTCTATTCCCCCAAAGAAATTTCGCGTAAGCCCAGACCCTATTCCCCTACTTTCAACACATACTGTTGAGGAATCATCATGTTTCGTGATCCTTAATTTTAGGCCCAAGCCCCATTCCTGTCAACCCTACTTATTTGCGGCTGAAACTAGAAGTAATCACTCTTCGCGTGACAGTCCTGGAAGCCTTCTTCGTTGAAGATGAGGCTGACGCTCTACTCCACAACCTTGCACTTTCCCTAGCGACTGAAACAATAGTATCAATTTCCTCAAGCATCAATGTCGAAACTGTATTGGTCTAGGCCTAAACGATCCTGAACCCTGAGTAAGGTGAATGAAGGATGGCGATCCCGTCGTCCCTCCTCCAAGCCCACCACGCTTTAATCACACTCAGGGTGTTTGTTTGTTTCTCTTGGGGTAACAATATGTATATATATATATATACACTTCATTTACATAGTATGTCTTGTACAGTTTCACAAGAATTGCTTGTGTTTTGCATGAAAGTGAGCTTCAGGTGCTCCGAGACCGCGGCAACACGCAGACGCTGCTCTCCGTTCTGCACGCCGGCCCCTCGAGTCGGTGCTACACGGTTGCTGAATTTTATTCAGTTACCGCACCTTGCAGTAGCATTTGACAGCTCTTGACTTTAAGAACTGCTGCTTCTGAAGCTCAGAGACTCAAGACGATGGAAAGAGGTCTTCGTGGCCGATCCGCTCCTGGAGATCACTCGCAAGGGGACCTCTGTTGAACACCGAGCCGGCGTACCCAGTAGCTGCCCAGTTATCAAGCATGCCAAGAGTTCAAGAGCCCATCCATCCATTCGCGAGAGTGTTGAGCTTAGGTGCAAACAGCACGCGATACTATCGGCGACGTGGAGAAGAAGCTGCCAGAAGCTCAGAGTTTGGAACTTGAAGGCGATGAGTGGGGGATGGGAGCTTCGACGGAGAGCCTCAGGAATGGGATGTTGAATGTTGGCGCTCTGGTGCCACCCCGTGGGCGCGCCGAGACCTGAGTGGAGCCGCTTTGTGCCATCGATCATCGATGACTGGCTGAATGGAGTGATTATGACGGGTCTCTGCGTTCTGCGTGTCTGCTTGGGCCGAGTAGCCAGGACGTTCGTGAATCGGTTCTATCGAAAGACGAGCGTTTGCGGAGTTTGCTGGGCGCGCATCTCAGAAAACTGGCCAAGGCGGGTGCAATCTCACAGTTGCTGCCCGTTTTCTTTGACACCCTTTGACAAAATCCGACCTTTTGGGAATCTTGCGAGTTTCGGAGTTCCTTCCCCTTAAGGCCGTGACCGTGGTGCCGGCCTCTCAGTGCAGGGACAGGTGGACGAGCTGATCAAGGCGGGGTAGGTCTGGGAATGTCTGGGATTCAATCGTTCAATCGCGCAGCGACTGCTGCATTCTCGTGTGTGCAGGCCGCCATGTGCAAGCGCAATCTCAGTCAGATGTACGTAGGCCGGCGCCTGTGAGCAATCTCGACAGAAGCTTTTGATTATGGGGCGGTATGTTGCACGGCGGTATGTTGCACGGCGGTGTTTGTTGGCGGTGTTTGTTGCACTGCGGTATGTTGCACAGCTTGGATCAAAGACTTGCAAGGTTGGCAGCCCTGGCTCTGAGCAGAAGAGGGCACAGAGGAGCAGCACGGAGCTGCACAACATGGGCCGCATGGCCCTATTGCTGCCGATTGCTGCCTAAAGTAGCATCAAGAAGCTGTGGCTGTACTGAACGATGGATGTCGCACGGGCTGCTTTGGGCTGCACCCTGCAAGACGTCAGTGGTCCCAGCCCGTGGTCACAGTGGAAAAGGGGATCAAGAGTTGTACATAGCCGGCGGATGCACTGCGGTGGCAACAAACAACAAACTACCAACAAACATGCGAATCTCGCTCGACCACTTCCAAAAGTGTTGAGCACTTCTCGATTCTAGAGTTCTGGAACGCTTTACATCTAGACTGAATCCCACTGCAGAGTCATCGACTCACAGCGTCCCTGGCCACTCCCAGGGGACCCTCCGCTGCGCCTTGGGGTTGTGCGGCAGCGGGAGAAGACGAAAAGCGTAGATGCAGCTCAGGGATGTTGAGAATTCTGTACAAGAATGTACCAGTGTTTTGTCAGGGTTTGCTCTGCCACGACGAGCTGAAAAAACCTGCCTCGCAGGTGATACCCAGCAGCTTGCTTGCGCCGTTGCAACAAGGTCCTGAAGAGTGTGCTGTTGGCAATTTGATTGGCATTGGTTGACACAGGTTGTGGTACGAGCTCTGATGGTCCACAAAGGGAAGGAGGTTGATTGACATGTGTGGGCTGGGGTTCCTAGCCTTCACCCAAGAGGGATCCGAATGCAAGAGTGACAGCAGTGCCTCCAGTACCTCGGAAAGTTCAGAGCAGGTCTCAGACGCCGTCTCAAGGAGTAATGGCGATGTGGTTGGCAAGCTGGTGCTGAAGAAGCAGTGCTCCCAGTGCTCCCGGTGTGACGGGTTTAACATCTGAGTGTGTATGAGCCGCTCTTTACGGTGGCGTTTCCTCCGGCTGCGAGCTGAATGCTTGACCGCTTGACCGCTCCTCCACGTAGCTCAAACAGATCGAGCAGAGCCAATAGAAGCGCATCGCTGCCATCGCTGCCATCGCTGCCATCGCTGCCATCGCTGCCTTATGGGTTCCATGGGCTCCGTGGTGGGCCGTTGGTCCAAAGCTTCCAGGGCCTCTGTGGAGAATGGGGTGGATGCGGGCGACGCGGGCAATGCGGGCAATGCGGGCGATGCGGGCGATGCCGAGCGCCCCTTGGCCTTGCAAGTGGGCTTCGTCGACGGTTCGGAAATGGTGCTCACACTCCCAGGCTGGTGTTGGAATGTGGGGGTGTGTTGGGGGTGTGTTGGGGGCTGTCCAAGCTGTACGCATCTTGCATCATCATGCTGAATTCTGCTTGTTGCATGTGAAGTGCGGGTATGCTCATGCATGCTCCTTGGAGGCGTGACACTGCGCAGTGTCACGGGTCGCAGGCGGGGCTTGCAAAACTCGGTGCGAGTTGCTTTTCAACTGGCAGGCCTAGACGGCTTTGGTGGGAGAATTGTGGAGGTATGTGGAAGCTGTTTCTCCTGTGCCCGTAGGAGTTTGGAGGACTTGCTCCTTCAGCTCGGAAAGCAACTCGACTACCCACCAAAGCATCTGGTGCTGACCCTGGATTCGCGGAGCTTCTCGGCGGACGACTGGGAAAAAAGCCTGGAAGAGCTTGGGATCCACGAGGCCTCCCGGCTTCTCTGCGTGAAAACCTCGCCCCTGAGCCGAGCTTTGCCCGCATCCACGCACTTTGCTCGCGCCACCGCGCCGTCGGCTTCGTCGGATCAGGCTGCGGTGCACAGTGCACAGCCCAGAGAAAATGAGAGAGACACTGCCTGCCACCGCTGCCCTGCCAGTTCTGCAGGTGAGAGCCGATCCGCAGGAAAGCCTTTCATAGACATATCTGGCGGGGGCACTGTAGCTTAGCACGGGGGAATACGACTACAAGTGACATCGTAGAGCAACCCAAGGCAAGATCATGCAAGATCCACAGTCTCTGAGACTCATAGATTGAAAGGTCTCGGGAGTGCCACTCGGAGCGCCAACCTTTCATGAGTGACCTTTTAAGGTTAAGATTATTTGAGGGTGGACGAATATAGTCGAAGACGTCAAAATCATACCTGGACTCCCCAAGCTTGGGAAAAGTATAGTGACAAGGAACTCACACGCCTTTGGTTGCTGGGGGCTGGATCGAGTGCGGGGAGCTTGCCCCTTAGGCCCTTTAAGAAGACGAGGAAGAAGAAGAAGAAGAAGAAGAAGAAGAAGAAGAAGAAGAAGAAGAAGAAGAAGAAGAAGAAGAAGAAGAAGAAGAAGAAGAAGAAGAAGAAGAAGAAGAAGAAGAAGAAGAAGAAGAAGAAGACGAAGAAGACGACGAAGAAGAAGAAGAAGAGGTGACCTCGCATGGGTGTCGCTGAGTGCTTTTCCGTGCGGAGAGGTGTCACTCTACTTTGAGCTGGCGGCGGAGGGATGGCGGGACTTCCCCTGGCGGGGCCCAGTGGACATCGCACTGAATGCCACGGTGGGCGATCTATGGGACCATGCTCTGAGGGATGTTGGGTTCTTTGAGACACTTTCTTTCGGACTCCTTCCTTCACAGTGAGCTGATATCTGAGGGATCCAAGAATCGATCTTTGATAACCTTCCAAAGTTGCCGAGCTTTGCGCATCCCTGAAAGGATAACGATTGAAGTAAGTTACTTAATGTAAAATTCAGAACATTCCCTGCGAAGAAGAGCCAAAAAAAACGAGTGAGACGTGTTGACTTGCGACATCTGGGCAAGACGGCCAGCACCACAACGAGGTTGAAGCCGAGGATCAGGAGCAAGACAACAACCAACGAATCTTCGCAAACACCCGTGACTCACGGGAGTTTTGCGCAAGTCCATGATCGAGGCGGCGAGGCAAGCGTTGCAACAGAGCACATCGACGAACAAGAATCGAGCAAGATGCAGCCCCTTACTTTGCAGCGCCACAAAGTCACGCTGAACATTTAACGGCAAGGAAACCGATGGAAGAGTGGCCCCCCCCCATGCCGCATGCGCGCAGGAAGACGCACAGCGGATCCTTATGGAGGTTGCCGACGCTTGGTGGAAACTTGGAAGACAGGAAGCAGAACGAGAGAGTCTTACGTCACGTCACCGCCACGCCGTGCCCTTCTTCGGAGGAGGCGGCGCCGCCGCCGCCCCGGTACAACCCCCTCTACGACCTGCGCCAACGGCTGACGATGCTCATGCCCGCAGCTCAGAGCCTGCTGTGTACTTAGAGCATACTTGTAGAAGTTTTGCAGAAGTCTTTAGTTTCACAGCATGTGCGAAAGGGAGCGGCATGAAGCGGGGTGGCGGGGTTCTCTAGCATCGCTCTGTGAACACGAAGTGGACACTACTGAGTTGCTACTGGCAAAGTACTCACAAGCTCAATGTTCGTTTTGGTTCTGGGCCCGAGCCCCTCGACGTTTGGTTTGCCGACAGGTGTCATGCGGCTCTAACGCTTAACACCGTGCTTAGTGAAAGAAGGAAGTCGTTGTAGATTCCAGCGGGCTCGCCTGGCGCGGACTGTGCTGTACTACGCTGTACTGCCGCACATACGGCTGAAACTCATGTTGGCATGTGTTGCAGATGAGGTGGGGCACGCTTTCGCTGGAGCGCTTCCATCCGAAGGAGACCCTTACCCTTGTGCACACCCATGGCAGGCTCAAACCTGGCAATCCGCTGTGTACTGATGGGTATGCTGAAGCATTCTGGGGCATGCTGATGCGTTTTTTGGGACGTTGAGGGCTTGCTTTCGCAATGTGCTTAGCCGGGGCATGCTTGACATTTCTTTAACGTGCCAGGCCCGGGCAGGCCGTGTGCAAGAAAGTGCTGGCAGAGCTACGCTTCCCTTCGGGCGATGCTTTGAGAGATGGGGATTGCTTCCGAGTGTACTCGGCATTGGACTAGTTTCTCAGGAAGCTGCACCAGCCAGCCTGAATTGGGCACGCTGCGATTTGCATGCCCTGCCTGGGACTGCCGGACATGTGAGCATCGATCATTGCTCACAGCATCTCACAGCTATCACAGCATGGCCTGTGGTTTGACGAGCGCCTGAACATGCCTGAGCCGAACCCTCCACGAGCAGATCTTAGTTCGTCAGACGTGCCGGTGGCGAACTTCGCACAGACCTAAAGCGTTGACCGCTTGATGTGCCATCATGTGCCTACACGGTCTTCCTGCCGTACAGTCTTCGCATGTCTGAGATGCGATGAGAAGAGGACGAGTCACGACAGGCCATTGATGAACGGACAAAGCATCCGTTTGACGCTATGCTGGCGAGCCTGCTGTCCATGTCGGACTGTTGAGTTCGCTGTTAGAGGAGCCCTTGCTGTTCCATCTTGCAAACAGTACTGGGGAAAAAAGAAGCAGCAGCAACCACTTTAATTGCGGAAGAGTCTCGCAACCTGTTGAGCACCCTGCGCCTGCAATGCCTGCATCAACGCCGGCGGGCGGACATTGCAGAGAAACACGGCCACAGGGCAGCTTTTTGTTTAGCATGCTTTCAACACAATCCAGGTCCCGGGCCTACATCGCCACAAAAGCTGTGGGTTGTACGCTGCAAACGGCATGAACAAGGCAGGAGAGCACTGTGCTACACAGCATGTAGGGATGTTGGGATGTTCTTTTTTTATCGCTCCATGGCCGCAGCTCCCGCGCGGCCAAACTTAGCTTGATTAGTAGGGTTCTTCGAGATGGCTGAGGATTCGACAAGCATGCATACCTTGCCTAAGATTGCAGGTCTGCCAGTATCCGTCGCAGTATGCTTGGGAGACACAGATTCGACACAGATGTCACAACACGTGTCAAGTACGCCTCCATCCCAGGCCGCTTGAATAGGAGAGGAAAAGGTATCCGAAATCTGAACCTCGCAATTCTGTACCAGTGTACAGTCATGGCCATGACGTGAAGTCGATGGAGCGGCCATGAATCAACTTGGCTTTCTTGTGAAACTGGGCCTTATCTGACTTGTCGAAGCCTTCACGCAACAAAAGTGTTCATGTCTACAACTTCGAGTCACACTTGCACACCACAACCATCATGATGTCTGTACATAGAACAATCCGTATCTTCGCCTGGCACTTCTGACATCGAATGGCTGCGAGATCCTTGACGTCCTCGCGATGCTTCGCATTCTTCGCTGTGAGATCTTCGACCATTGTTGCTGCCAGGCTGAGCTCGGATTCTAGTTGGTGGTCCTTGGCATCGGCAACATCTTCGATTGGATCTTTTTGGGCCTGTTGCGTGAGCTTCTCCTTCGGCTCAGCATTCTCTGCGAGCAGCCTCCTCGATTGGATCTTTCTGAGCCTGTTGCGTGAGCTTCTCCTTCAACTCAGCATTCTCTGCACGCAACGCCTCATATCGACATAACCACCTTTGTCCAACTGCTTTTGCAAATCTTTGATCTCCATGACGGGCTCGAAGCCAGGACAGTGAATCGCATTGAACTTGTCGAGTCCAGGCTTGAGCTTGTCGTAGTCCTTCCTCTCACAGGCCAATAAGAAACGGGTAACCCTGTCTAGCCTGGTTGCTCGGTGAAATGCCATGTCAGGTCTTGCGTTGTAGAGATCGCTTGCCACAGCTAGGCCATCATGTAACGCACAGTGGGTAACGCAATGCATAGTGGGCGAGACATCCCGTAGGTCGCCCAGGACAAAGATGTTCGTGAGTGTCACGCGAACCTCAGCCCATGTGTCCAAGCATATGCCGTGATACTTCCGGGCAATCCCACCTGGAAGATCCACTGCTGCTGGTCATTCCAGCTTTGGGTGTTCAAGTGCACTGTTAATCCACGGCTCTCCTGGTAAAAACTTACCAGCATTCATCTGGCAGCTGAAAGTATTGGCATGCATCCTCCACTGCCCCAAGATACACCAGAGGAAGACTGCAAGCCGTCGGTCCTGAACAAAAGACTGCTTTCATCTCCATGGGCAACCACTGTGCTCCGATCATATCGGTAGCGACTTGTGGCGCCTATCTGATAAGCGGTCTGGGCGCCATCAAGAAGTCCGTGGCGCAGTCGGACTTGAAATGACACGCTGGCAAGTCTAGACATGCACGGACCCCTTCGATTGATAGAATTGCCTTGTGAAGCCTTTAGGGTGCAAGCTTCCAAACTCGATCACAAACCACGTGGAAAGCAGCTCTTCAGGCGCTTCGTTTGCTTTTTTGGAAGAACGTCTGTGCCACCCGAGCGCATTTGTGTCTCCATGTACTTGACACGTGTTGTGACATCTGTGTCTCCCAAGCATACGGCGACGGACACTGGCAGATCTGCAATCTTAAGCAAGGTACGCACGCTTGTCGAATCCTCAGCCAGCTACAGTGAGCTGCTTGTCCAGGCGGCCGTCACCTCCGGCCTCTTGATCGTGGAGTGGTCTCCGCCTGGAAGCCTGTGATCGTGTGAGATGGGCATCGTGTTGTTACGCCGCATGCTGTTCGAATAACCTGGCCCGAGAAAATTTCATCGGCCGCTACACGAAATCGCCGCGCATGTGCGGTTGGTCCATTTGCAATATGATGATGTTTGGGACCCTATGCCCGCGAAGTACATGCTACAGTGGGAGCATACAGTACTTGTAGCCATGCGCTACCCATGTAGTTAGGCATGTAGCCCAGCCTAGAGCCTGACCCAGTGCTACCAGCTGCCGCTATGTCGACATGGGAGAGTGCCGAGCGGGTGAAGCGGATCTTCGAGTCACCAGGCTTGCAGTAACCCAGTACCTCTTGCACTGCAGACGAATATGGTTGCATGCACATGCTCAGCAAATCGAAGATCTGTCGTCGTTTCCCCAAAAGTTTGCCGCAGAGAGCCCCGTGCGGACCGTTGCACAAAAAGAGGCACTGAAGCGACAATTAGACGACAACAATTGGACAACTCAGGGCCGCAGATCACAACATGGACGGCAAACTCAGCAGAGACGAGCCGCTCAGCTGCAAATTTCGAGTACAGTTCGCAAATCTCTACTCGTCGTCGAGGCCCTCTTGCACATGACAGTGCCACGAATTAAGCATGTTCGTCAAAGAATCATCAACCATGTTCCCCAAGTGATTCCCGATGTGGCACAGGTTGAAGGCCATCTTCCAGAAGGTCTCCAACTGGGACGCGCCTTGGGTTGAAGTTGCAACAGTTAGATGCCCTTAAGATCCCATGCTGTAGGGGACACCAGGTGAAACGGTCATCAACACCTCATATCTTCGTTCTAATGATCTCGTTATGAATGGCGTCAAGCTGCGAACCTTGTGAGAGGGCATGCAAATCTCCTCATGTAGCTCTCAAGCGGCATCAGGATGACATGATCGACCTCCTCCTGGAACAGTGCACCTTGAGCTGACTCAGCGCACTGGCGTGTAGCTTTTCACAGGCTTGTGTCCAAGAAGGTCGCCATTCGTGAGCTGTTGCTGTTGTTTTTTCGGCCTTAATTGAAGCTGAGAATTCCCTGCATCAGTTCTAGAATCAGTTCTAGAATGTGCTCATAAATATTTAGCTTAGATAAAGCTACTTGAGGTGATTACAACAAAGACGGCCAACTCCAAGTGCGGGAGTTCATCGACTTCATGTTCCGAGGCACATGACAGACCCGGCTTTGGGGCAGATGTCGTTCATTGGAAGTTCCTCTTTAGAGACCTTTCTGCTGACTTCTTTAGAGACTTGAAAAGGCGGTGCTGTGTGGAATCCCAGTTCGTAGCTGAAGACTTGGTGGTAAAGTTGGGGAAAGACGTGGAGCGCGTGTGGCCTGCAAGGTGCCAAGATGGACCCTTGGCGGACGGCTGCCCCCTCTCTCCCTCTCTCCCTCTCTCCCTCTCTCCCTCTCTCCCTCTCTCCCTCTCTCCCTCCCTCTCCCTCCCCTCTCTCCCTCTCCTCTCCTCCCATCTCCCTCTCTCCCTCTCTCCCTTTTTCCCTCTCTCCCTCTCTCCCTCTCTCTCTCTCTCTCTCTCGTCTCTCTCTCTCTCTCGTCTCTCTCTCTCTCTCTCGTCTCTCTCTCTCTCTCTCTCTCGTCTCTCTCTTCTTTCACGTTTTTGCCGAATATTTGGAGCTCCTCTGCTTGTCCATTGCGTGTATCGGCACAGCCGAGGAGCGCGAGGAACGAGGGAGGCCCTTGAGGCTCGTGCGGATCATGGCCATGCACCAGGCCTACTTCGAGGACGGTCGGCCCTTTTCAGTCCTGCATGTTTCTTCAAACACAAACATCGTACATTATCGTACTATCTAGCACATTGGCTTCGGTTGATGTGAGGACCTGCAGCCGAGGGTGACCGACTTCTTCCACAAGCACGGGATCAAAAACATCGATCTCAACTACGAAGCCGAATGGGAAAAGGTGGAGCGCTGTGACCTGTGAAGTGAGATGAAGTGCGATTCCAGGTTGCAGGTGCTTCCCGTAGACAAAGTGGCTTTCAGTTGGGGACATCTTGTGACTCTGTTCGGTTCAACTTGTTTCAGGACGCCCTACAACTTTCCCACACGTGGGAACGTTGAAGACTGTAGGCGGACGTTTACTTGTCTTAAGGTTGAAGATGCATAACAGGCATAGCATTTGCTTGCGTCGCCGTTTCTGAACAGCGCCCCTTGCGCCTTGACGGAGGCTTTGCCCTACTGTGAGGAGAATGACGCTCGGCTTTGGAGCAGCTCTCGATTAAAACAGCCAAGCTGGTGCACACACAGGCAAGCATGTTCAGGCTCGCTCGTGTTCAGACTGTCCTTCCTAGCCACTTTTTCCTCTATGGATGTGCCGACCTCGAGCATCGGGGAGACGTTTTTTGCCAAGCGTGGGGTTCGAACGCTTCTGCATGTGCAAATTATCCACAGCAGGAGGAGGCAGCTGAAGCAAACAGTGATGTAGGGGAAACCTCGCCAGGCAGCTATTTCAGTTTGTAGCATGGCATAGGACATTCCGACTGCCTCTTTCAATTCTCTCTCTCTCTTTTGTATCTCTTTCGCTCATATCTATCTTGTGCCTAATCTTTGCTTCCTTCGCTTCCCTTTTGCATCCGCGTCGCTCCTTTTCCCTGTCTCTCCACCTTCCATGTTTCTTCCTCCCCTCCTTCGGCGTGTAGTCCATACAAAAGGCCACCTGGTTCTCTGTACAAGTACAACATATGAGGGACCCCCCCTCCCCCCCCACATAAAAGCATGTCGAGCTTGGCACATGGAAGTACTTAAGTAAGTTGAATCCAAGTTGTGTACATCTGAGGAGCTCCATGTCTGTTGTATCCCCTGCATCCGTTGTGTTTTTCCACGACACCGTAAGGATGTGGACGTCCTCGTCGTCGACTCAGACGCCATCCGATGCGCAGTGAGGGATGACGCGACCCTTTGGGCCGAGCGGGACAAGTGGCCCGACTTTGCAACGCCCAGACAAGAGAGAGCTAAGACACCTAAGACAGCTAAGACAGCCAGCAGCAATGCTAAATCCCACCACACCCACACATTACTTTCCGGAAACACTTTGTGGACTGTTTGCGGTGGGCTTTTTAGTTTTCGGTTCAACGCGTTCATGGTTCACCTCCGTGTGGTTCGCGTGGTGTCCTGTTTTTCTCCCTGAACTTTAATGTGTCATGATGTTTTGTTCCCTCAGATCATGGCTGGGGATTTGGATGGGGCTTCTGGAAATTCTGGAGATTGTGGTGGGAGAAGACAAGGAGTTTCTGGCTGGTGGTTCCGTTGGTTCCGTTTAAATCCAAGCCCATCAATGTGGTGCGGGTTGCCCTTGCCGATCTCTCAACATTCACCATTGTTGCCACAAGGTGGTTCGACAAGCACGAGATTCCGGAGGGGAAGCTCTTTCAGATAATGCCGCAACCCGGACGGTAAGAGCATGTAGCAGCTACATCATCCACCAGCAGCACTCGCAAACCACGCATGGACCCCAGGTTTCTGCAAGAGATCGTCAAGAAGAGCAAGAATCCTGTAATTGCCCTGCATCCCTGGCTGAAGGCCGACACACAACTGCACGAACATGCGTGCCCTTGTGACAGGGATTCGGCCTGCTGTCAAAGGCTTGAGCAAGTCGTTCGAATGTCACCTCTTCCTTTTCGTTGCCGGCACTGCCGTGAAGTTGTTGTTTTCTTGCAGGAGACGAAGTCCCAAGCGGCTTGCTTGGATCGCATCACCTCGCAGCTCAGGGAGTGGAGGGATGGCATCAAGGAGAAGCTGAAGAACTATGGGGACCGCCTGGAGCAGAAGGAGCGCTTCCAGGACCGGATCAGCCCCTCGGATCTCAGCTTCCAATAGAATACAAAGTCACAGCCACCTTCCATCTTGGTGTATGGCTGCATCTACTGTAAGAACCTGCTCAGAATTTACTACCTCTGCTTGCTGTGGGTCCGCCC
The DNA here is from genome assembly GCA_905221605.1 of Symbiodinium natans. Classification (NCBI taxonomy): domain Eukaryota; class Dinophyceae; order Suessiales; family Symbiodiniaceae; genus Symbiodinium; species Symbiodinium natans. The sequence goes on along the minus strand of CAJNDS010002664.1, from coordinate 6,451 downwards.
GGCGTGGGATGTTGAAAGGTGACATGGAGGCCTTGATCGAGGCCTCGGAAGCTGAAGAGAAGAGGCAGAAGGACTTCCGGCACTGGAGCACTTTGCAGAAACTTGAGAGACTGAATCCGCAGCCTTGTGCGAAGACTAAGTGAGCTCCGTCATAATCCGGGTGTGGAAGCAGTTCTTGCACTTGTACCAGATATGAGTAACCACTGGTATAGCAATGATTTGTATTAGTCAGAAGTTAGAACGTGCGTTGTTTAGTTAGAAGCAGAAGCAGCAGTCCTCAAAAAGTATTCAGCGTTGCGCGATGTGGGGACACGACTCTTAAGACTTGCAGGAGAGGGACATCGCCGCGTTCAGGCAACTGCGGACTTTTATAGCATACACCGGTCTGAAGGGATGCCTTTGAATGCCTTTGAATTACGACAAGTCGGTGTTTGAAATGGTAGGGTTTGAAATAGGGCTTTTGCCTCACCCTGCCCATGCCAACTCTCACTCTGACACCTTCAGCGCCTGTCCCTATGTGAAGTTTGAATGCGCTGCAGACACATGATGACACATGGCCCAGGCCCCTCTTTCAGCAGATCGCGGACAAAGCCGGCTGGGACGAGAAACGAGCTGAGCAAGTCTTCGATCGGCTCGTCAGAGGGACTCTGTACACGGAGCCTTGGAGCCAAGAAGCCAAAATGTCTACGATTGTCTACGTGCATGAGGGCTCGCTGCGAGCCATGGCTGCTACGGCAAGGAGACATGGTTTGTCGAAGCATTCACCGAAGGGAGCGTGGAGAAGGAATTGGACAAGATTTCTGCCTCCCGGCGGTGAAGCTGTTTCCATTCAGTATCCTTGGATCCACCTTCTAGAAATCCATGGCTCTACAGCCAAGCCGGTGTCTTGCCAAGGTAGAACAGTTTCCGGAGGATGAAATGACAGTTTTGACAGACTTTGCATTCGAGCACGCAGCTTGTCTCAACTAAACACAGCATGTTGTGTCTCAGTTTGCACGCGCCCCCCACAGAACGACCTTGCGAAGACGGTGCGGTACTTGGCGTCGAAAACTGGCTGGGATTTGAAGGACCAGCAGCAGGCAGTGAACCAGTAGTGCATCGCTGAAGGGCATGCGCTCAACATACTGCCTGGAAGTTTCATTCCCACCGAAAGCTGAAGCACCCCTCAGTCTGTCGGCTCAGTGCAGGTTTGCCACAAGCTTCGGCGAGTCGGCTGCGTGGAAAATCGCTCCCTCCAGGCTGGGGTCCGTGGGAAAAAGTTGAGCTGCGGCAGTTGTTGGCCCTTACACGTAGCGTGTTCCAGCAGCTTGTAACAGCCCCACGCGTGTGTCGGTTTGTGCAACCTCTATGCCGACACCTGAGACCGCCCCTCAACTTGCAAGATTTGAAATACTTCTTGCATGTTTGCGCCTCTTGTGCAGGTGGCCTTGAAAACGAAAAGCCTGAATGCCCGGCTGAAGAAGCACAAGCTTCTTTGCGATTATAGGGGCACGGTATGATGCGGGGGAATCCAAAGAAAGAGGTTGGAACTGAATCATGCAGAACGCCTTGGGAGACGGTTGGGGAATACAGTATCAGGGTTTCTAGAAGTTTCTGTTTAGAACTTGGTGTTGATAATGGGACCGGGTTCTGACAAATGAGTCCATTCAAGACCCAACAGCATAGATTTGCCAAGCGACCGCGACGGCACTTCAAAAGCCAAGCAACCATGCCGCATACGCTTCCAATCGCTTCCCATCTCATCATGTCTGGAAATGTCCGTCTTTCCTGTTCGAACATTTGATTTCCGATTTTGTTTTGTCTTCTTCCCGCTTTGCTTCATACTCCACCATTTCCGGATGTTTCCCATCTTCATGTTCGGACATTTCGGGACATGCCGTCTTTTTCCCGATTCGCTTCGTCTTCTACTACTTGCAGATGTTTCCGTTTTACATTTCCGGACATTTCCGGCTTTTCCATTCTTCTGCTCGACTCGTTTCCTTTTCCATATCTCCCCTTCATATTCGGACATTTCCGGGGTTTTCGTTGTTTTGTTTGTCCGAGCCATTTTTTCCATCATTTCCGGATGTGTCCATCTTTTGCAGTCTTCTCGATTCGTTTCGCATTCCATCGTTTTCGGATGCTTCTGTATTCATGTTTGGATTTTCCTAGACGACTAGTCCGTCTTCTTCTTGATTCGCTTCGTATTCCATCATTTCCGGTTTTTTTCGTCTTCTTCCCGTGTTGACCGGCCGCAAAGAGTTTGATCCAAACCAACTTGCAGACCGAAGCTGGGCGGAACTACCCTTCACAAAGCCTGCAAATACCCGTCGAAACCCAGAATCATAAACAACGTCGGCTTTTTCCTTGGCCATGCGAAGCTTGGCTTTGGTTTCCAGAGCCGGGATTTAGAGTGACATCCTGTTTCGGGGGGTTTTTTTTGGTTGGTCAAGGAGGCTCCTGCACTGGGACAAAGACTTTGGGGTTAGGGCAACTTCAGAGAGCGAATCGCACCGTCGTTGCTGCGCTTTTGTTTGCTGTTTGCTAGGCTTTGCTTTTCAGCATCAAAGCTTCCTTGCAAGGTTCCTGCCCTTTGGCGACAGCTCCCTCGAAATTCTCGAAGGCTTTTGACTCTAAGATGTGATGGTCTCAAAGCCCCAAAAGTGTGCAAACGATGATCGTGATCTGATGTCTGCTGCGCAGGATGGGCCTCCATCTATGCCGCCAGCCACAGCCTGGGATAGCGCCAAAGTGCGGACACCGGAGAGGCGGTACTCAGACGGTACTCAGAGAGTACTCAGAGCTCGCCTCGGATTGCCACAGCGCCTGGCAAAGCCAGAGTCTGCTGAATTCGGCATAGCGGCATATTGTGAGAGTCACGCGAGATCGGGAGTCGCCCCACAGAGCTGTGAAGCCCCTCTCGGTGGATTTCCAAGGAATCTCTACAAGGGGCCAGAGAGTCGTTGAGGCAGAGGCTTGTGCCTAGACTCGAAGAAAAACCTTGGAAGTTCTGTAAGAGATAGGTTCTCTCGATTTTCTTGTGATGATACTGCAGAATCCACATCTTGGCTTTTCTTCGCGTGGGAAGACAGCGTGACATCTCTTATGCACAGATGCAGCGGGCTTCATCTGTGGTAGTGCAGAGCTGCCTCCGCCTCATGCAGAGCGGTGGTTTTCACAAAGCTTTCTATGCAAGTCCTTTGCACCTTCTGCACCTTCGCGACCCTTCCAGAAAGCGGCGTGTTTTTTATATCTCTGTGATCAAGGCCCTTGCAGTTCGACAAGAAGCGCGGCCGGGAGCCGCGGCCACAGTGGACTTTCAGCCGATGAATACAGCGAACTGTGCGTGGTTGAAGGTCTTCAGGGGTTAAGCGGGGAGTTCCTGGGGAGATATTGAGGCTGTGCCCTGTCCAACCCCTGCTGCCCGGGCCTCAGTCGGTTGTCCTCACTCACGCGAACTCCAGGGTCGCCGTTGGCCGTGGTCGATGGAGTCACTTTCGAATAAGCTTCTGGTAGACTGTGGTGCTGCTCACAGGTCTTTGTCACTGGCGCAGATGCTGTGGGTGAGCGTGCGCTTGCCGGAAACGCACGTGGAAAAGGGTAATTAGGGCGTGGTGTGTGCTGCAGGTTTGGGCAGCAGTCGACAAACGCATCATGTCGTAATCGTGATAGCACACGGCCTTGGCATGGGTGCGATGCGACGTTGCCATGATGCATCTCCACTGCTGGTGCATGACTCTCCGCCTGGATCTGCTGGAATACTTCCCATCACTTCCTAAGTATGCCTTCCCCGGACATTCGAAAGATCTCAAAAGCATCCGATGGTCCAGAGTGCTTTTGGCCCAAATGTTTTGACAGCATTTGACAGCCTGGCTGCAGGGTGTCAAATGCCCAGACAAACCCAGACTCTGCACCAAGAGGTGGGACACAGGTTTGAGGTGACTCTGAGGGTGCTGGCTGATGGTGGCGTGTGGGGTGTGTGGGCGGCAGACGTCTGGTGACTCTGGTGCTGGCCCGTATGCGCGACATACGCCTGCTGAACGGTGGTATGCACGCATGTCAGTGCCGGGTTGGGTAAGGAGAGTGGCTCTCCTGCGTCAGCTTGAAAAGTGCTGGATCGCACCAACCTCGTCGAGTAGTTGTCATGAGTCTCTGCCGTGCGCGCCACTTGCGTCGACACGTCGAGGCACCCAGGCGGCGCAAGCTTAGCTTGTAACCATACAGGGTTGACGAATCCTTATGTGCTTTTGGCCCAAATGTTTTGACAGCATTTGACAGCCTGGCTGCAGGCCGTGGTCGATGGAGTCACTTTCGAATAAGCTTCTGGTAGACTGTGGTGCTGCTCACAGGTCTTTGTCACTGGCGCAGATGCTGTGGGTGAGCGTGCGCTTGCCGGACTTTTGCTGATCGCCCATCAGCCCGTGCAGTGCTTCCACGGTACCAGAGCGCCCGGAAACCCGCCGTCCACGGACCGCGCCCACGGGCGAGCCGAGCTGCTGAGCTGAGCCACGACCTTTCAACGCATCCGGGACCAGACCAGAGAAGTCAAATCCCACATGACCGCCGATCTCAAGCGCAACCAGGCGTGCGCGAAACATCGCGAAAGTACGCCAAGGCGAACCTTCGCTTGCTCGTCAAGTGTTGACCGCGGCTGACCTCGCCCCAAGCACGGAGGACGCGTGGCGCGAGCTCACGGATCCTGCGGCGACCATGGCAACGAGCGCTTGAAAAAAACAGCCCCCCACCACCCAGTGCAGTTGCCCGTCGGAGCAGTGGCGACCGCGCTATGAACACCACGCGAGACACCATTTGCACGTGACACACTACGCGACGCACCACACGACACGCCGAGCGAACACATACCATGGTTTACAATTGCAAAAGAAACGCACCAATGGATAACTCATTTGGATCTATTTGGATGCGTGCGTCGAGTTTACGTTGCACTCTTGAACATAACTAGGGTAGCCTCTTGCCTGAGCTGAGCCCTCAGTGGACTCTGACTTTGGTTTTGCCGAGGTGGACTTGCACGCTGGCGTGCCTGGGCAGGCACATTTTTGCGCGTTAGGGCCGCGTCCAGGGTTTGTTCCGCGTGAGGTACATATCAAACAAGGACGTGACTAGGCCTTCCCCGGGTTGGAGTTCTGCGTGCAGACACGCGAGCGCTTGGTGCTGGCCGAGTGCATACAGCCCTGCATCAATGTGCATGCCCGTCGGCGTCATAGAAAAGGTAATGGCTACTGCAGGCATAGAACATGGCGGCCAAGGGGAGCAAGCCGGAGAGCGGAGCATGTAATACACGCGCATAATCATGACAACGAAATCAACGGTCAATCGCTTGCTCAAGGTCATGCTCAACCAACGGTCAATCGCTTGCTCAAGGTCATGCTCAACCATGCTGTGAAATTCGCATGCAAATCTCAACCATGCGGGTGAACTCCCAAAAGCCGCGAAAAAAAACTGGAACTTGTTCTTCTCCAATGCTTTCGTCATGACATCTGCGAGGATGTCGTCGGTGCTGGTTTTCTTGATGTTGTTGTCGGGATCAATGCTGACATCATGCAACCATGACAAAAGCACGCCTTGTGTTCGCTTCATGTACTTGAGCACACCATATGCGTCATCGATTGCTGCGATGCCTGTTGCTGAATCGGTCAAGATCAAGGTCAAGGTCAAGCCTGATGCCCGAAGGCGGCCCATTTAAGGTGCAGGCAGTGAAACAATCAAATGCGACGACTAATTGCGCGGCTCATTGCTTTGTAACGAAATGAATCAATGAACTCATATGTTTGTCGTAACCACCATTTTGAATCAACAGCTGCGGACTTCCAATTTCCCAATTGACGCCAACGACAATACATCATGAGTGCATCTTCCCACAATTGCTAGGCTGCCTCCCAGCCTGAACTCGTCGGGGGTGCCATTCCAACACACGAATCAGCCATCGATCACGTGGCAAATTTGCAATGTAAGTGGAGGAGTTCAGTGGTCTGCTCATCATCCAGCAGGACACGGAGGTGCTCGTTGGTGCACCCTGAAGGCCCTGCCGCGGCGCCCCGTCGGGCACGGCGCAGGTTGTCGAGCAAACGGTCCGCGCAAAGCTGCGCCGGCTGAACACTGGGCCGCTGTAGGTCGGCATCCAGCGGGACTCGTGCTACCCGTGGGCGCCGGCGCGGGTCCTGTAGAGCGTCCAACGTCGCCTGCGTGGCGGGGGGGAGGGGGGGCGCGGTGAGCGCCTTCGCCGCCGCCGACTCACCAAATCTAAAGAAGAAGCGCGCTGCACCCTGGATCTATTCATTGCAGCACTTGGTGGCAGGGCTCCAACCCTTCGCGTTTTTGGATGACGTGTGCCTCACGTCGGACCCGGAACGAACCCTGGATGTGCTGTGCGTCGCCCAAACGAGTCTGCCGAGGCACGCCAACGCGCAGATCCACCTCGGCAAAACCCGGGCCTGGAATCTCGTGTTGGCGA
>CAJNDS010002663.1:244648-323559 GCA_905221605.1 Symbiodinium natans | reverse complement strand
TTTCATTTTGTTTCGTTGATTCATTTCCGTAATTTTGGCAAGGGTCCAAGACACATCAGACTGAAAAATGTCAATCCCCTGCTCCTCCAACCCTCTGAACTCTTCAGATGCTCAAGTGAAGTGATCTTTCTGATTCAGATGCGTTCTGGCAAACTTGGGTTTTGATCGTCAAGAACCATCTGCTCCTCAGCTGTGAAGCACTATGCAGCTTCTAAACAGTCAGGTGGCATGCTTCATGGAAATAGTGTTGCCATGCAAGCAAGACTCCGGCACGATGTCTGGGGTCTCATCAGGTACTTGGAACTTCAACTCTTGAGAGCATCCCTGCGATGGCCTGAACGTGAGTCTTGTGCGTCTTCAACTGTCCTATGAGGACAAGCTGCAAGATCACGAAGTGCTGTAATACCACGACGAACTGCCGAGAATGCTTCTAGAATGCCCCTACCTGCTACTTGCGACCAGCTTGACACTTCGACAGTAGCTGTGCGCCCAGATGCCCGAGCAGCCACACTGATAATCGCAACTGGGGTGCAGCTGCATGTAAACGACCTGAAGCTCGTCTGGAATGTGGTATTCACGCAGGTCCTCGAGCAGCGACACGAGCTAGATTCCCTGACTCATGCTTGAAAAATGTAGGCATTGCTTAGGCACCATAGCATGACAGACATGCCAGGCACACAGCAGCAGTAGATAGCAGTGATAGCAGTAGCATCCCCACAGCGGCTGATGTCCGACCAGTTGTCTTTGCAGCTGAGGCCCTGGCTCTTTCAAAGTGGCTCAGCTTCCCGTACTTCTGACCAGATAGAAAAGCCACGGCAAATCCCGACTCCTCAGGAGAAAGCTGTGACCACTGTGATACTCAACATTACCTCCCATAGGACCCCTCAGTGCATTGCAGATCATGCGAGCTGTTCTTCCGACAGGCCGAGTGTTGCAATGCCAGTCATGGCTTGAGGAAGTCACACTTTGAGGACGTTCAGCAGAGCACGCAATCGGGGAGGGTGGGGGCGAGTGGTGGTTGGATGCAGGATGCCGGTGCACGGCGTCAACACCCGCTGAGCCTTTCTTCCTGATTCAACTACTTCTCGGAGTTTATGTTGACTCTGACCGACTCGTGCTTCTACGTCTGCCCCGTCCGATGGTGTCCTTACGCTGTAAGTTGCAACTGAAGTAATCTGTCTCTCCTCCAGCTTTTGAAGAGCCCGCAAGTAGAGGCTGTGCTTCTCCTGGTGTGTGACCTCATGTGCGAGCAGTCAGTAGTCAACTCTGTTCGCACAAGTCTGTAGTCTCGGAGCCTTGTGGAATTTCACAGCCACCTGCCAGGAGTGTTAAGGGAACTGAGGGAACATGTGTAAAGGATGTGTCATGTCTTTCGCTTAGATCAGGCAGATGTGTGTCGGCTTACATCGCAGCCAGGCCTGTTGGAATTTCTGCCAAGTGGATACAGGCTCCTCTGCAAGCACCTGGAGCTGGCAGCGAAATCCTATCATCACTAGCCCTTCTTGAACTATACTTTGAAATTATAATTCATATCTTCTCATGCTCACAGCGCTCGATACAAGATCGTAACCTGCAGCGGGCCCGCGCAGTTACAGCTTTTGCTGGCCAGCTTTGTCAGTGACTCCGATATCCCCAGCAGAAGATGAACACCACTAAAGAAGTTGGGGAGCATACATCATATTACAGTATGCTTTTCGCGATGCGAAGGAAGATTGGGAAATGAAAGAAAACAGAAAAGGCAAGCCGTCAAAAAAGATGAGGAGACAAACCTAAACGAAGATTCGAGAGAGCGACGCCTGAGGAAGATGGGAAAGAGAAGTGGAGTTCAACGCTGGCTACATGTGCATCTTCATATGCCCAAGTGATGACTTGACCAGCTGAACCTATCTGGCACTGCTAGGCTGGTCTACTTTTTGGCGTATCTTGACATTGATTCAGCACACCATAGCACGCCAATAGCTACAAGCATTTTTGATGAATCATCTGTTCGAAAACACGTGTTTCGTGCGGTCCGGAAGGTGTCCTTGTGTTGCTTCGCATGCACATGGCTACGCGGTCTTCATGCAATTTGTCGCATCTTGTTTGCTTGATCGGCCTCCCACTCAGAGCCGTTTGCGTCCAGCTTCAGAAGCAGAGTTCCGTCCTGGAGCCCCCCAAAAAGGGCAGCCCACAGAGTTCACAGAAGAGGCAACACACAGAGATCACACGATCTTCTCAATGAAAATCAGCTCAAGTTAGCTTAGTCCTCAGTGTCAGCATTGTCCTTCAAGTTCCTGAGTGCGACTATGTTGGATTAGTGGCTAGTGGTCAACTGCCATCTTCGGTGCAGGGCTCAAAAAGTCGGGCAGAGGCCGCTGCGGAGGCGCTCTCTTTTTTGCTGGGCTCTCAGCTCCCCGAGCAGTCGAGCCTGGGCTCCTCACGGCTCCTCTACGTTATCTGGCGGCCTCGACTCACACTTTTGAAGAGTCCGAGGCCAGGTCCCCGAAGACTTTCAAGAAGTCTGCCCACGCGAAAAAAACAGCGGATCAAAGCTCCCTGAAACACCATGATGCAACACCCCAATGAAGATGTGATGACAGGAACCTAGTGGTAGCCTAGTGAATCTAGTCACTTCTTTCGGCAGCCTCTTCCATCAGCGACACTAGACTAAAATCGCTAGAGCCGCGAGGCTACTCGGATCACGTATATCACGTTTAGAGGACTCGATAAAGCCTCTCCCCTTCGAGACGGAAGTTCTGGGCCACGCGGTGCGAGCCCATGAAGCTGCTGGCATCCTCGACCGAGAGGCCATTGTGTTCAAGAGCACGAATAACCTCGGGCATCTCAAGGAAGACCTCCGCAAGCTCCACATCCTTTGTCGGCCGACTGAGCTGAAGCTGGATCACCTTCTGCTTGAAGAGCTTCTCCAGGAGGGCACACACCTGGTCTCCCAACGGGCCGCTCGTCAGGTACCGCCGGAACTTCTTGCGGATCTCTTCCGCGACCTGGTGCTTCTGACTTTGGATGAAGGACTCCAACATCACGGCGATTGCGTTGTCGATGTCCGCGGAAGTCACGTGCTGCCGGAGCTCGATGCGAGCATTGGCCTCTGCCAGTCGGATGAGGCTGTCCATGTGTCGTGCTGTCATGGGCACGCCCCCAGTTCGGGAGGCCTCTGCCCTCAGCTCAGAGTAGAAGGCCGCAAGCTTTTCGGCATCAACGTCGCCCATTTTCGGCGACACTTGCTGACGAGCATGGACGATAAACTTTTTGAGGAGGTCCTGGCTGATTGGCTGTGCATGCATCTGCTGGTGCTGCAGCCGTGGCTTCTTGTTCTTCTCCTCGGACGTGGCATCTGGGTGCGATCGGATGTGGCTGCAGACCACATGGTCTGCCAGCATCTCGTCCTGCACCGGGTCAGCCTCGTCTCGCAGCACGCAGGTGAGATCGAAACGGCTGAGAATTGGGTCGCTCAAGTTGACGTTCTGGGAGAACGTCCGCTGAGGGTCATAGCGACCTTCGGTGGGATTTGCCACAGCCACCACGGCACAGCGTGCCTGCAGCGTGGCCACGATGCCAGCCTTGGAGATCGAGATGGACTGCTGCTCCATGGCTTCGTGTAAGGAAGTCCGATCTTGGTCGTTCATTTTGTCGAACTCATCGATGAGGCACATGCCGTCATCCGCCAAGACCATGGCTCCACCTTCCAGACACCACTGACCCATCTCATCGCGGGTCACAGCGGCAGTTAAGCCCACTGCGCTGGCTCCTTTGCCTGTTGTGTACACCGCCCGAGGGAAGATCTGCTCCACGTACTTGAGGAATTGGCTCTTCCCCAAGCCTGGATCGCCGACGATGAGCGTGTTGATGTCTCCACGAATGCGGTGCTTGCCCGCGACCTCCTTCGGCCTGCCGCCCATGATGCTCAAGGCGATGGCCGTCTTCACGTGCCACATGCCGTAGATGGAAGGTGCCATTGAAGCGATGAACCTTTCCCGGAAGTTCGGACTCTTTGCCAGCTCCAAGATTTGGTTTTGCTGGTCATCTGAGATCTCTACCAGCCTCAAGTCGCCCTTGCGAGCCACGTGGACAGCAAAGATGTCCGTTCGGTAGACCGGGAAGCACGTTCGCGCATTGGTGGCAACATCATGAAGGCACCGGTAGATGCCGGTTACCTCCAGCTCGTCTCCTGGACGGACCGAGTCTACCATATCTCCCGTCAGGACAACTTCTCTCGACCGGGGCATCTTGCCCGGATCCACTGCACTTGGGCTCTCCTGCAGCGTGATCTTCTGATAGTTCTGGTAGATGGTCTGCTGGCGGTCCACACGCCAAGGACCCTTCGATTGGCACTCGAGACATTTTGATGGGCGCAAGTCCGTCTCTTCGGCCACATCCAGAGGTCCGATAGCGAAATTGCATTTGGCACAGCGCACCCAGAGGCGCTTCACTTGGTTGAACACATTCGTGCGCTTCGTGACGACGCCCTTCACCTGGACAAGCTTGTTGGTGTGGCGTGAGGCGAGCCCACGGATGGTGTCTTTCACAGGGAACCCGCTGATGGCAACCCGCAGCTCATTCTCACCATGATCAGCGATCCTGGTGTATGTCTGGTACTTTCGGGCTGCATGAAGCATCAGCGTCTCATTCAGAAGTGGCAGGATCTGCTTGGGAGAATCGTAGAGCCACATGGCCAGTGGACCAGACCATTGCTGCAAGTGCTGGAAGCTCACTTCCAAGTGAGCGCGATACTCTTCGGCCATTTTCTTGAGCGCATCCGGATATTTGGGGGCATTCTGCCCTTCTGGCGTGAACTTGATCAAGAACTGCTGGAAGGAGAGGCGGATCTTGTCTGCCAGTCGCTTCTCAACATCCACCCCTGGGCTCAGCCTTTCCTGGTTGAGGTCGTACTGACTCTCGGGCACGTCTTCGTCTGGTTCTTCCTGTTCAAAGTAGTCAGTCGGGCGCTTTCTTTTCTTGCTAGATGTGCCCGAGGCATCCAAGTCTGATCCAGGAGTTTTGTTAGGACTCGGAGTCAAGTTTTGCAAGCGCTGCTTGAAGGGCGTCTCCATTTGACTCGGACGTCTTGGTCGTGGTGTGCCTGCCGCTTGGCCCAAAGGTGACCTGCCAGCAGCAGGACGGCCTTCTCTGCGATCTCGCGCAGCCATCTCCCGCTCTGCGGCCAGTCGCGCGGCCATAGTCAAGGGCTCATGCGGCCCGTCATCAAGCATGTCCTCATCGTAGTGGTCCAGCTCTGGCCGGTGCTGGTAGTCATCCATCATATTCTCCCCAAGCAAGTCTTCTCCTTCGTCCTCGTCCTCCCCATCGCCGTTGGGAGGCACTTCCTCGTCCTCAGGAAGCATGTCATCCTGGAAGCCCTCCGGATCTTCGTGCCCATCTGCCATCTTACTTGACACAGCAAGCTCGGCGCCTCACTAGCCGTGTCTGGCAAAGATACTGCTCGAGCGCAAAAAAAGCCCAGGTCAGCAGGTCAGGTGGGATGCTTGCAGAATCTTCGGGCGAGCATGTGCCGTGACGCTGACACCGATGAAACAAAAGCTGAGGAGGAGACCGTGTCAGGGTCTTGACCTGTGAGCTTCCCATTGGAGCCCGTGCACCCACTGCGCAGTCCTGAAGCGAAGAGAACTGCGGTTGGGAATGAATTGAGAACTACAGTGTGACATGCATTGGAGCTTGCCTAAGAGAGGCTAGACTTCTTTTGGCGCTCATGTTCATGGAATGCAACTACACGGTGCAAAGCTCTGGGAGTTACAGATGCAAGCAAGCGGCTGTATGAAAATGCAACTTGCACCCCTTGCAAACAACAGGACGACGAAGTTCCACACAGTCCTTTGCCTGCAAGTGGGCATGCTGGTTTGTTCTATCTGCTATACAGTGTACTAGACCAACTCGCAACGATGTGCCGCTCAGTGACGTACTCATGCACGGTGAAGCCAAATCTGGATGCCACATCCGTTCCCCAGGAGTCGTTGCCTGACCATCTCACAATCCAGCTAGTCCGAATTGCCCATTCGCGGAGGATTCTGAGCGAGCAACCCTCAACTCCATAAGAATAAGCCGCCACTATGTTGCTTCGCTCCAGGTCTTCCGTGCACATCACATAGCCTGCGTGGCAATCCATGAAGGAAGCTCATGGCGGATCTTCGAATTGGTTCGACATCTTTCTAGCAATCTGCACGATCATTCAGTAGGCCAATTATCCCAATAACTTGGAGAAGGACACCCAGTTGAGACGACTACGAAAGCACTGCAAGAAGGAGGCATGCTGTGGAGATTGGCCGATACGCGAACTTTTCTTCTGGAGCAGGCCCCGGCACTGGAACTGCTCAAGACCCACATGCTTGAAGCTTTCGGCTGGTAACAACAGCAGAGCACCAACCCCTCTCAGCATGCTGCAAGCAGTCCGACGCAAACTCTGATGCCACATGGCTTGGCCCCCGTGACATAGTTGTATAAACTACTCTCTCCCTGCAGAGAGCCCCCTGCGCAGTACCACTGGAGCCCGCAAGCAATGTGGAAGAGGAAGAGAACCCAGGGAGTACCCCGCACAAGCCATGTTATGACAAACATACCATTCTTCAGGTTCATCGCACCTTCAGATTTTAAAGGGTGAGCCATTTATAGAGTCAGCACCTGCGCGTTTCGCCAAAAACTGGCCGCGCTTTTCGGTGCATTTTGAAGGGGTATGTAATTTCAATAATGTCACACTTCTTGTGCCTGCCGCTGGGTGGGTGGCAAAAAGAGTGTTATTGCAGACTCATAAGCCCCGGCATTATGGCCAGCAGTTCTCGATTTCCATAGCTGTTTACAGCTGTCTCTCAACTTCTCGATTGAGGTTCGCGGGGATACCTGAGTCCAATCTATCAACAACGCGGGTGTGTTTCAAAGCCGTGGGATCCAGTCTCGAACACCAATTCCAAGAAGCGGCTCGATCACTTCATGTAGCACGCACTGCGTCGATTGCTGATCGATGTGTGGGGGCGGGGGGTCTGTGCAACCCTGTAACGCAGCCTTCAAAATGCAACTCTCGGGCGCTCACGGAGGAATTCTATGCTTCTCCTAAGATAACAAGTGTCACTGACATCTCCTGCTCGGGGTACCCAAGCCACATGTCAAAAACCCTTCAAAGGCTTCAGTAAACCCTTACTTTTCAGAAGATGGCCTGCGTAGCACATGTGTACGAAACCATCAAAAAAAGGGGTGGGGGGGGGGGGGCAACATAAAACGGCCAATGCGGGGAACTCTAGAGAGGTTCTGGTACAACAACCAAAAAACCCCAAACCTTAAAACATGCGCACAATCCTCACTAAACAAGACCCTCCAAAAAAGGGGAAACTCAGTATCATTTTCTAATTTCTAAACAGCCCATTACAAGTACAAGTATGCGGCAAAGCCTGGCAGAATGTTGCCCAATTGCTGGATCGAGGCTATGACTTCTCTAAATCCACATACACAAACAAACACACACACACACAGCTTTGTGCGTAATATGTATCTATGTATATGCTTCATACATTCACATAGGTGTGTGGGTATGTATATATATATACACTGTACATTGCGGCCATTGCCCTTACATAGCGCCACATAGCATCTGCAGCAGTTAAGTGGACAGCTGGCCTTGCTCGCCAATCTTTTGGAAATGGCCACAAGGAACGCACAGGGATAGCTTCAGCAAGAGCTCCCTTGGATCGGCGGAGGAGTGTTGCATCGTGCTGTGCAGCTGACTGCAAAGTGATGATGCAAGCGCAACTTACGATAGGAGACTGTCTGAGAGAAAAAGAGGTTTGAGACAACAGCTGGAATGTAGATGTTCGATAAACCTGTTTCTCATATGCCACGGCCAAAGACGCAGCTAGCTGCACATCTTGACGTCCAAGACAAATGCAATCAAGAATCTTCGTAAGCGAGCCGGCTCTGAGTGCTCGGGCCACAGATTGCAACCTCTGGTCCACGCGGAAGCTTTCGTTGCCTCAGAAATCGTTCAACTCACCTGCAGCAAGTCTCAAAGTCCCACCATTTGCAGCGAAGAGGCTCAGAGTCTCCATTTGTAGGATGCCAGCAGCTGGTGAACCTAGGGTCCTGCTTCACTTCTCTCGTGTCAAGACTCACGGCCGCTTATGTCAGGCCCGGTGGAATTCACCAAGCCCCCTGCTACAGCACAATCTTACGACAAATCTTTACGATCTAGCGCATCACCATCGCAGCATATCGCACCGGAGGTTCAGTCGTTCCCACACTTGCAGTCCCAGTGCCCTCAGCCAAGCATGTCATTTGCTAGGCTGTCCACGGCTGTCCTGTCCCCTCCAGCTTCAGGATGCCGATGAGTGCCTTGAGGCACTGTGTAAGGGTAGTGTGGACATTCGCCGATCCCAAGCTGGTAAAGTCATCCAATGAACTACAGTACAACCTGGCCTTAAACCTTCTGTGGCATCTAAGCATGTAGGCTATGTGCTTGGAGCTCAAGGCCCTTGAGGGGGTGTGGTAAAGACGTGATTTCTGCTACATCGAAACTCTGTTTCTTGCTCCTTATTCTGATATCTGTTCAGTAATGTTGATCTTGTTCAAGAAAGGTCAAACGAAGAAAGTCCTGGGCCGGCCCTGAGACTTCCCGCGTTCTACCGTCCAATCGAGTATCCACCGACACTGTGTATCGCTTGAGCCGGGCCAGGCATCCCCTGAGCAAGTTTGCCAGTGATTCGTGATGGGAATGTTGTCACCTGGGGAATAACGGGCGCTTGTTGGGATCAGTGCTACGTATCTTCAGACAATGCAATGCTGAAATTCTGCACACATTAGAAAGCCGAGATGCGGATGATGCGGCCGTTCTGAACCTGAACCGTGTTTCACTGAGCCAACCCAGTTGCGATTTGGAGCCTACCAATAGGAGCTACAGCAGCAGTCATTTGAGGCACCTCGCCTAGCTTTGGCAGACTAGACATCTGACTTGTGACAAGCATGTGATGTGGATGCCCTTCTGAGAAAAGGACCTGTGCTGAGGCATCCAGTGTCACCTTGACAGCCAGTTTGCATCTTGCTGACAATGCACCGTTGACCATGATCACTGCCGGGCCTGGGCATTTCCCCCGCACACGAATCTGGGCAAGCTGGAAGCGAGGACAACCCACAGAAGCGAGCTCATAACCTGAAAGGGGCATCTGACAGCGACATGGTCAGTTGGCTCTTGAGGAGCTGCTCAGCAAGTCTGCAACAGCAAATTGCGACTTGCATGGCGCTAAGGCAAGAAGCCTGATTCCATGCAAGAAACATCGAGGATTCAGACATCCACGGAAAAAAAAAAGCAATCTACGGTCTTGTATACCAATCAGGAAAGATGCACGCCCCGCTCCCCACCCCCCTCTCTCCTCATGTGTAGCTGAGCTTCTGGCATATGACCTGACATAAAACAGCTGTGGCAGCTGTGAGCCACGCTGCTTGCAGGAACGACATGAATCATAAACACACGTCGAATATGATTGGCTTTGCCATTGCCAAAAATATTAAGGGGTATGAGCATCAAGGTCTGAGGGTGTAGGTGTAAAACTTTACGGCGAAACTCTGTCAAGTCAGAGTCAAGTCAGAGGGAACCCGCGCATCACATTGCCCACAAAGCGATGTGAATCATGACATGCACAGCTGAAAAAAGCAAGGCAAAAGGATAGATAGTGATCCATCGAGTTGTAGGCATGGAACAAGACGGTGTCGTCCACATTAACAAGAAAACATATCGAAGGCACTGGAGTGCGACCCACTCTGACACTGTCGGTGACTCTTCCAGGCTCTTCCAGTGGCCGCAATCCCAAAAAAACCATTCGTGCTGTTCGCGTTGGCTGAACGATGAATCGACATTTTAAAGCCTGAGAGTGCTACAGCGAACGATGCCAAGCGATTGCGTGTGGAGCGTATCTGGCATCATCGAACAGTGGGCTCCGGCTAGGTTTAGGTCACCCGGCGTTCCGGTCAAGTTTGGGGTCACATCAACTATAGTCAATTATGGTCTCAATCCCTGATGTAAACAGAGCTATCTTGTGGCCATCCAGCAGCTTTAAGAAGAGCTAATCGTAGGCCGTCTAGCAGCGGGTACGCATGACGTACAGACAGGCAGACCGACACACCGAATTGCATACTTACATCACTGTCAGACTGTCATGACATAAAAAAGGCTCTGTACACTACATGCGCCACCCTGCCCTCTTTTGGCAGCTGTCTGGTCCCGCACAGCCGCAGATCTGAATTCAGTAGCTTTACCCTCTGGGTGCCCAATGCCGCTGGCCCAGTTTGCCAACTGTCCCATGACACGTTGCCGAAAAGGCCATCAACGACTTCCATGTCTGTTGACTTCTCTGGAAATGAACGCTGATTGTGCGCTTGCCACTTGGTCTTATTCTTTCAACCAACCCGTGAAGCTGCTCTCTCATGCTTCTCGATCGCCCTCCGCAGCCGAATGTCGAGAGGAATGCAACTGCAATCAAGTACTGTCCTTTCCGCGAGTCAACCAGCAAAACAAGGCTGCATCCAGAAATAATGCGCTCTGCATTTTCTGCAAGACCAAAGAACTATGACACCAGCCTTCCAGTCCTCTGCATCGACACCGTCCTTCAAGTTCCTGACCTGAGTACGACAGTTTGTAAAGTGCCTCAACTGCGCGCCCCGGGGCAGGTTGTGAGAGGCCGGTGCAGGGCTCAAAAAGTCGGGCAGAGGCGACTGAGGCGCTCTCTTCCTTTTGCTGGGCTCTCAGCTCCCCGAGCAGTCGAGCCTGGGCTCCTCACGGCTCCTCTACGTTATCTGGCGGCCTCGACTCACACTTTTGAAGAGTCCGAGGCCAGGCCCCCGAAGACTTTCAAGAAGTCTGCCCACGCGAAAAAAACAGCGGATCAAAGCTCCCTGAAACACCATGATGCAACACCCCAAAGAAGATGTGATGACAGGAACCTAGTGGTAGCCTAGTGAATCTAGTCACTTCTTTCGGCAGCCTCTTCCATCAGCGACACTAGACTAAAATCGCTAGAGCCGCGAGGCTACTCGGATCACGTATATCACGTTTAGAGGACTCGATAAAGCCTCTCCCCTTCGAGACGGAAGTTCTGGGCCACGCGGTGCGAGCTCATGAAGCTGCTGGCATCCTCGACCGAGAGGCCATTGTGTTCAAGAGCACGAATAACCTCGGGCATCTCAAGGAAGACCTCCGCAAGCTCCACATCCTTTGTCGGCCGACTGAGCTGAAGCTGGATCACCTTCTGCTTGAAGAGCTTCTCCAGGAGGGCACACACCTGGTCTCCCAACGGGCCGCTGGTCAGGTACCGCCGGAACTTCTTGCGGATCTCTTCCGCGACCTGGTGCTTCTGACTTTGGATGAAGGACTCCAGCATCACGGCGATTGCATTGTCGATGTCCGCGGAAGTCACGTGCTGCCGGAGCTCGATGCGAGCATTGGCCTCTGCCAGTCGGATGAGGCTGTCCATGTGTCGTGCTGTCATGGGCACGCCCCCAGTTCGGGAGGCCTCTGCCCTCAGCTCAGAGTAGAAGGCCGCAAGCTTTTCGGCATCAACGTCGCCCATTTTCGGCGACACTTGCTGACGAGCATGGACGATAAACTTTTTGAGGAGGTCCTGGCTGATTGGCTGTGCATGCATCTGCTGGTGCTGCAGCCGCGGCTTCTTGTTCTTCTCCTCGGACGTGGCATCTGGGTGCGATCGGATGTGGCTGCAGACCACATGGTCTGCCAGCATCTCGTCCTGCACCGGGTCAGCCTCGTCTCGCAGCACGCAGGTGAGATCGAAACGGCTGAGAATTGGGTCGCTCAAGTTGACGTTCTGGGAGAACGTCCGCTGAGGGTCATAGCGACCTTCGGTGGGATTTGCCACAGCCACCACGGCACAGCGCGCCTGCAGCGTGGCCACGATGCCAGCCTTGGAGATCGAGATGGACTGCTGCTCCATGGCTTCGTGTAAGGAAGTCCGATCTTGGTCGTTCATTTTGTCGAACTCATCGATCAGGCACATGCCGTCATCCGCCAAGACCATGGCTCCACCTTCCAGACACCACTGACCCATCTCATCGCGGGTCACAGCGGCAGTTAAGCCCACTGCGCTGGCTCCTTTGCCTGTTGTGTACACCGCCCGAGGGAAGATCTGCTCCACGTACTTGAGGAATTGGCTCTTCCCCAAGCCTGGATCGCCGACGATGAGCGTGTTGATGTCTCCACGAATGCGGTGCTTGCCAGCGACCTCCTTCGGCCTGCCGCCCATGATGCTCAAGGCGATGGCCGTCTTCACGTGCCACATGCCGTAGATGGACGGTGCCATTGAGGCGATGAACCTCTCCCGGAAGTTCGGACTCTTTGCCAGCTCCAAGATTTGGTTTTGCTGGTCATCTGAGATCTCTACCAGCCTCAAGTCGCCCTTGCGAGCCACGTGGACAGCAAAGATGTCCGTTCGGTAGACCGGGAAGCACGTTCGCGCATTGGTGGCAACATCATGAAGGCACCGGTAGATGCCGGTTACCTCCAGCTCGTCTCCTGGACGGACCGAGTCTACCATATCTCCCGTCAGGACCACTTCTCTCGACCGGGGCATCTTGCCCGGATCCACTGCACTTGGGCTCTCCTGCAGCGTGATCTTCTGATAGTTCTGGTAGATGGTCTGCTGGCGGTCCACACGCCAAGGACCCTTCGATTGGCACTCGAGACATTTTGATGGGCGCAAGTCCGTCTCTTCGGCCACATCCAGAGGTCCGATAGCGAAATTGCATTTGGCACAGCGCACCCAGAGGCGCTTCACTTGGTTGAACACATTCGTGCGCTTCGTGACGACGCCCTTCACCTGGACAAGCTTGTTGGTGTGGCGAGAGGCGAGCCCACGGATGGTGTCTTTCACAGGGAACCCGCTGATGGCAACCCGCAGCTCATTCTCACCATGATCAGCGATCCTGGTGTATGTCTGGTACTTTCGGGCTGCATGAAGCATCAGCGTCTCATTCAGAAGTGGCAGGATCTGCTTGGGAGAATCATAGAGCCACATGGCCAGTGGACCAGACCATTGCTGCAAGTGCTGGAAGCTCACTTCCAAGTGAGCGCGATACTCTTCGGCCATTTTCTTGAGCGCATCCGGATATTTGGGGGCATTCTGCCCTTCTGGCGTGAACTTGATTAAGAACTGCTGGAAGGAGAGGCGGATCTTGTCTGCCAGGCGCTTCTCAACATCCACCCCTGGGCTCAGCCTTTCCTGGTTGAGGTCGTACTGACTCTCGGGCACGTCTTCGTCTGGTTCTTCCTGTTCAAAGTAGTCAGTCGGGCGCTTTCTTTTCTTGCTAGATGTGCCCGAGGCATCCAAGTCTGATCCAGGAGTTTTGTTAGGACTCGGAGTCAAGTTTTGCAAGCGCTGCTTGAAGGGCGTCTCCATTTGACTCGGACGTCTTGGTCGTGGTGTGCCTGCCGCTTGGCCCAAAGGTGACCTGCCAGCAGCAGGACGGCCTTCTCTGCGATCTCGCGCAGCCATCTCCCGCTCTGCGGCCAGTCGCGCGGCCATAGTCAAGGGCTCATGCGGCCCGTCATCAAGCATGTCCTCATCGTAGTGGTCCAGCTCTGGCCGGTGCTGGTAGTCATCCATCATATTCTCCCCAAGCAAGTCTTCTCCTTCGTCCTCGTCCTCCCCATCGCCGTTGGGAGGCACTTCCTCGTCCTCAGGAAGCATGTCATCCTGGAAGCCCTCCGGATCTTCGTGCCCATCTGCCATCTTACTTGACACAGCAAGCTCGGCGCCTCACTAGCCGTGTCTGGCAAAGATACTGCTCGAGCGCAAAAAAAGCCCAGGTCAGCAGGTCAGGTGGGAGGCTTGCAGAATCTTCGGGCGAGCATGTGCCGTGACGCTGACACCGATGAAACAAAAGCTGAGGAGGAGACCGTGTCAGGGTCTTGACCTGTGAGCTTCCCATTGGAGCCCGCGCCAAAAACCAATGGACATTCTACTCGAGAGCTGATGAACCACGTTGGATCTTTGTCCACAACTGCGCTCAGGCTCTGTTCCCACACAAGTGACTCAGACAATGCTGTTGCGCAGGATTGGTCACCAGGGCAGAGCCATGAAACCATTTGGATCAGTACCGTTACCACAGCCCACCTGTGCCTGCAACATCTGCTACAGTAGCCCGCAGCGGCGGTTGAGATCGTGACATGAAATCTTGCGAGCGCTCCACACGGCGAATGGAGGATTACAATGTTCTGCCTCAGACATGGCCACCGATTTTCACTTCAAGCGGCACAAAACCTTCAATCTTGGACAGATTCCTTCCCTTGAGGTGATCAGTTGCTTCTTCACAACCGAGAATCTGTAACAAAAATTGCACCTGGACATGTGCACAACGCCGTCGGGCCAACTGTCCCATAAAGTTTGGCTCTGAGCTGTGGTCCGAGGCGCCAAAAGGCCATCAGCGACTTTCAAAGTCGGCTGATGCATCTGAATTAGCATTGATTGTGCCTGTCAAAAGTATCCCTTCAGGCAAACTGTTCAAGCCTTTGCTTCCTCAGACTAGGAGATCACTCTCTGCTAAACGTCGGGAGGGGCGCAATTGCACAGAGCATCCTGCTTTTGGGTAGGTGCCATGGACATTGTGTTTCAGATAACAGAAGGATTGAAAGTATGAGAAACCTTCGCATCCTTGCTCAGATCGACATGCGTTGCAGCAGACTGTTGAGTCTGGTGCGTACATGGATTTGAGGAGTGTTCCACTTAAGTCGCGGCCTTCAATAGGGGCATCAAAACCAGCACAAGTGCCCTGGACCTTGCGGATTCGAGATTGACAGCCGGCTTTGAAGTAGCTCCCCTCGAGGTTCGACTTCAGGTAGCACGTCTGGCTGAAGAATGCAAAGCCCGCGCACCCAGCTGTGTCGTCACAAACGCCTGCTTCAGATCTACGGATCCTCGAACAAAGTCTATACTTGACTCTATGCTGGGACTGGGAAGGCACAAGCTGCTTTCGGAATCGAGGAAAACCAGACAGATACTAAGCAGGGCAATGCCTGCTGGAACCTTGTGCTTCGACGCGGGTATCAGCAGAATCGACAAGTGCTGGCTGCCATGGGTTGTGACACCCAGAACTTGAGGTTACGTATGGAACTCAGTAACTACTGAACAACCCTACTTGAGATCAACATCACGCAATTCTCAAAGAACCTCCAAGCACTCTAAGTTCCGACTGGGTAGCTGCAGCAAATCTCTGCAGAGGTCGCTGCAAACTTCATCAGCATCTTGCCGGCCAGATCAGCCTCTTCCTCCAATTCTCGGAATCTAAGTCATGTTGCATCCAGAAAGGACACGTCATAGCTGCGACACAGCTGAACGGATCTTGCAATGAGTGATCCCTTCTTCACGCGTCTTCAGTGCGATATTTCACCGTGAAGCTGACAAGCTATCAGAGAGGGCAGGGTGTGTTGGCTGCTTGGCACGCAATCACATGCTACAGGCCTCCACCAAATAAGTTCCACATTGCGGCGAGGGCTGTGGCTCCAGCTGCAACCTTCGTGCCACTTCATTGATTCACATGACTGCATGTTACTGCAAATGTACGTTGTGCAGCTTGTGCAGCTTGCGCAGTTGCGCCTACGACAGACAGCTGCTTTGGATTACACATTGCACTCCAAGGCAGGAGCTTAGAAGTTGTGATTCGTTCTGGGGGCTCAGGAGATGTATGCGCTTGCGTTGAGGTTGATTCCGGCGCCCGCGTGGAGGACTCTGCCTTTGATGTCGATGCTTCTGAAGTGGTGACAGTATCGGTTGTTGTCGGCGTGGGTGTTGTCGATGCAGGTGCAGGGCTGCTGGTATCTTCTTTGGTTGTTGCACTCTCTGGCGTGGAAGTAGTTCTCGTGGCAAACTCCGTGCATTCACCACAGGCGAGCTTGCAGTACATCAGCATGTACCTTGGGTTCCTGTGACACCAGCCATCAACCGCCCACCTCGAGCAGAAATTGTTCCTTGTTGTGCATAGACACTACAGCAAAATCCATGGCAGGGTGAGCGTAGAAGGATAACTTAGCTCAAAGGGTCAACGGAACATGAGAACAATACTCGTGCTTGCTCGCCACCGATTCAGGCATGGGTTGCCCATCTCGTCGTGGGCGTTGGCCACCGCCAAATGCATCAGCAATACCTTCACTACCACCGACATGACCGACAGGATCGAGAGCTTCTCCGGGCAAACAATCAGCGCATCAGATTGGCCAGCCCTTGAAGCATATATGGCTGCAGGACGCACTTCTGCCAACTTGCTTTGCAAGAAGCATAATGTGAACCCAGTGCTCCGAGTCATGAAGGGCCTGCGAGACGTGCAGACATGTTGTAGTAAGTTCCGTTTTAATCGAGTGTGTCCACCTCCACAAATGTGAAACGTTGCTGAAGCTCACTCGGAAGGTCGGAGATATTCTTGATGAACACCTGGCAAATTGCCAGCGCCCCTCCAGGAAAGAGATCACGATGCCAAGATGCCACAGCAAACCTTACCCAGCTGGAACCGCACTTCTCACGCCATTCATATTTCTTTGGGAGCTGATGCTAATACATGCTAGTGGTGGCAAACGGCAGGCGTAGCCTTTGATGACCTGTCAAGATCATAGCCCTCGCGCTTGCCTGCACGCAACATCACACAATGCTCTGGCCAGACCTTCCAGTGATTAGCAGCACGACATAGCGCTACTGGTCACACCGCAGGGCCATGCTACGCCACTTCCAGCTTTCCGGCCTGGTGGAAGCTCTTCAATCGGGGCGCTCTGGAAGCCGCGCTCCACAAACCACTGCCTTGCAAGTGGCTTTCGAGATGATGCGTGGTCTTGGTGCAGACATTGCAAAGACACTCAAGACACACCCAGCCCCTACCGTCTACCTGTCAACAAACGCGCCAGGGTAGCATCGTCTGCGTGGTGAGAAGAAAGAGCTGGTGCCTCAGCAGCATAAAAGGTCTGTAGACTTTCTGAATCAAGGCCTTGTACAGAGCGATGCTGAGGAGTAGGCACGCCCAGCAACCTCGCGACCTGCTCGATGTATGAGAGGAGCACGGCACCATGACCTTCAGGACTGGAAAAACTCTTACCATGAAAGGCTCAAGGGCTGTTTGCTGACCCTGTCTTGGTTTGCCATGGTCTGACTCCTCCTACACAACTTCCAGTACAAGTCCGAACCACCTCACAGCCCCATCTCGCAGACAGATGCATTCATTGTTGTGTCTTGGGCTCGGAGAACAGGCTGCCATAATGCTACAAGTTCCATAGACTTGATTGGACCTGGCTGCCAAAACGGTTTCAGCCCCGGGTTTGACCGGATCGCTACCCCTGCCAAATCCCGACGAATTTGTCTCATCAACCCTGCTGGGAATGACAGGATGATGCGGCATGTAGCATCGGCTGCCTGCGGATGCGCTTTTTCTGGACGGCTCATACAGCAACTTAACTCAAAATCAAGAAGACACCGGAAGGGTCCTGGATGACAGGACTTGATGAGTGAAGAAACTTAAGCATACTTAAGCTGTGTCATCGGATGTCATCTCCTTGATCCTTCCGGCTGCTGCAACAGTTCCTCAGAGGGCCTGGAGAAGGCATTGACTTCTGCTGCAGTCGGCGTTCTTCGGCGCTGCATGGCCCAATTGGAAAATCTGAGAAACTCAAGTGGCGTCTGCGACGCCATCCATGCAGCATTGGCGGAACACCACTTCAGACGGAGATTCCGAGATGATGTGCATCGCACCAGGACTGACAGGGATGCCCGGTTCTGAAAAGACACAGGCAAAGAAAGCACTGCCGTTGGGTTTTGAATAGTTGTGGTTCCAGTGCAGGCGGAAGCTCCACTGCACGAGAACCACGAAATATGACAAATGCAGCCTCTGAGCACGTAGCTGCAGCTTTGTGAGTGATGGTGAAACTATCTTGGGGGCCCCTTGCCGACTTGCCGCAGCCTGGCAGCGTCACTGGGCTTTTGAGTTGAGTCGAAGCAGCTCGTGTGAAGTCTACAAACCCCCAATGAGACATGGGCATTCGAGCAAAGTCGACCCCACCTGCGTGAATTGAAACGTGTCCTGGAGTAGCTGCGGTGGCACGGAGTATTTTATGGCACTGGAACTGAAGTAAAGAATCATGTAGAATCTGTAAAGCCGAGGCGTGGCATAAATCTCTCTAGCATCTATCGTTAAATCAACACGAGAAGAAGCACTCTGTATTGACACAATGAAATGTCAAGCCAACCAGATCTCGCGCGAGAAATAACTAGAAGTGGCTCGGTGCCTTTCAGGATGCAAGCTGGCACAGCCTGAACTTCTGAACTGTATATAGGTTCTATGGGGCAGAGGATGACAAAATCAGCATGGCAGCATCGTCGAATCTGCTGCAAGGCCATGACACATACATAATCAGAAGGCACGTCTCTGCACGTGTGAGGTCCCACCCACGAACCCAAAGTCCAGAGCCCACGATAGGATGTCGCCCATACAGAGGAGACCTGCTAACCCCATTGTCATGCTGAGCCATGCTGGAAAAACACTTCCCCAACGTTACGTAAGCATGATTTGCAGATGCAAGTTGTAGATTGTAGATCCCCGGACTTTGCCTAAGGCACTTCGACTAACCCAGGGACCAGTCAAGTGCATTAAAAGGCAGACTGACCATTGTCTGCGAAAACCTCGCTACGGTCTCACCGCTGTCGTCCCGTTCATGGCTTCACTTGCTCCTGCTTGAACTTGTGGGGTCGGCCCATGCCCTCGGCTCTGGGCTGAGGTGCCTTCGCCGACCTGGTTCAGAACTGCGTTTGCAGCAGCAGGGTTCGCACCTGAAGCAGAGCCTGCAGGAGTTTCACCGTTCACCGTCTCACCTGCCCCCGATTGCCCTGTGCGGCCATTGGCTTTCTGAATGCTTGCTGAGGCTGCTTCAGCAGCATTGGCTGCGTGGCCCTCTAGGTCTTCCACGGGGGCCGGATTGTAGCCAGCTAGGTTCTGAGGTGCAGCTTGGTTCGGCACCGGTAATACTTGGTGGGCTGCAGGGCCTGGCTCCACTACATACCGGTCCGCTATTCGAAAATTGGCGGTGGATAGCTCAAGGCAGAGTGCCGAAGTCAAGCGAAGCTGGTGTCCCCTCTCGTCCATGACTTTAGCACTATTTCAGTACCCCTGTGCGGAGTTGAGCCACTCTGGCTGCTGGATGCTGCTGGTTTTCCACCAAGACGTATGAGATCTTGGGAGGCTATGGCGCGTCACGAACCGCAATGGACATGCAAGTCAGACCCTGCATGCCTTTCCCTCTGCAGAGAGGCGAGATGACAAAGCAACCGAGCCTAGGCCCGAGGAAACATGCACTGTAAGCAACAAGTGTACATCAAAGGCTACAGATATGAAAAGCGTCCTGGTCCTGGTAGCATATGTGGGTGATGGTACCCCACAGTTTTTGCTGTTGTTTGTTTTGATCAGGCATGTTTCTTTTTTGGGTTTAGGTTCACTCAAAGCTGAATACTTGAAGCCGACGACTGAGGCTGAGCATTGAAGATCCCACAGAAAACCCGGAACTTTTGGTGCGAGGAATGCGAAAAAATGCCACAAAGTAAGCGTTTGAATGGCCTGCAACGCTCCTGTGCATCCAGAATCCTGCGAATTAGAAGATCATTCTAACAGAAATGTCAAGTTGTTCGGCTCCTTTTAAAAGAAGCGTCATGCACGTCCAGAATCTGATGTGCATTAAAATTTAAAATCTAAGCACAAAAAGCAGACGTTAACCGCGCAAGAATGCCGGCCCTGCTGTGTTTTTCAGCATGCGCCCGCGCGTGATGTGGGGCAAACACACACTCACACGATGGCTCTATATGTAGATATAACATATATATATATATATAAACATATATATGTATACTATAAATTGAATCAGATGATATTATATTATATTATATCATATTATATTATTTTATATTGTATTGGATTATATTATATTGGATCATATTATGAAATATTATATAATATTATATATTATATTTCACTATTATATATGTGTATAAATAAATAAGTATATGTATATATATATATATGCTTTTAGCTTTATATTTATATAATGTATAAACTTGGCTCCAAGCTCTGCCTTGCCAGGGGCATCATTGAACTGCTGGAGGCTGGCGCATCCAACGAACTTGTCCTGAGCTGATGCTTTTAAGCAGCCCGAACCGATGCCAGGGACGCTGAGGCCAGCTGCGTCACGCTTCCAAACGAACATTTCCTGGTTGTTGCACGCCTCAGCCATGAAGACAAATTGCACAGGTCTCAAAGGCAAGCTTTGGATGTTGTCTGAAGTCGAATGTGTAAATGCAATGGGCGAACGGGCACAACAACCATGTGGCAATCGGCTTTTCCTGTGCCCATTCTGGGAGATTTGAGCTGCGAACGCGCTCGACCTGACGTGCAGCTGAGTGGGAATGATTGGAAAGACTTATTGCAGGAGCGGTTGCTGCACAAGCTACCACATTTTCATATTGCGCCTCGTATGTATTGCGGCGTCTCAATAGCTTTCTCCTGCACGCACACACACACACACACACACACACACACACACACACACACACGCATCCACCAGATACACGGCTGCCATGACCCATCCTTTAAACAGCTACTGTACTCACCCAATGCTGCAAAGTCTGCCAATCACGGATCAGGATGCCATGGAAGGAGTTGGTTCGGCCCAAGGTCGCGGTCAAACACACTTAGGAGTTGAGTCGGACTGGCTTTTTTTAAAGCAGCTCTTAGAATCCGAGTCCCATCACGGTCACCCGGCCTCACCAAGGGCTCAATGAGCTCCAGAATGCCAGAGACATCCCCCGAGCGGGCCAGCCTGCACAACCGGAGCCCTTTCGGTCCCCCCTCCATGCTCCGATCCCTCGATTCCCTCGATTCCCTTGATTCCCTCAACATCTCACGGAACCTGATGCCATCGTAGAGATCCAGGGAAATCATTGTCCCACTGCCATCAGTGGTATAAAGTTCCTGCCAAACTTAACTTTCGAAACGATTCAGTTCAATGAATTCTCAACTTGGCCGGCGAGGAGCCTGCAGCAGAGCACCGCGCCGCGGGTCGATCAGGTGAGCCCGGCGCGTGCCACTGCGCAAAGCCTGCAAGAGCCTCGGTCGCGAAGCCGCGGCTTCTGCTTCAATCCCGCCCAGGGTACATTCAAACATGATCTAACCATTCTGAATCATTCTGCGCCAAACAAGTAGAGCCACGACAGTGCATATTGGCACCACGGCAGGAAACCGAGTACCCACCTGGCAGCTAGGCCCTACCAGTAGTACCTGCTGACATGACGAGATGAGCTGAGACGTGCACAGCTCGAGATAAAAGATGATCTCACTGGACTCTTCCTGACATCTCATTCCCGTATACTACGTATACTCCAGTCAGCAGCTGGAAGTCCTCAAACACTCGATGCTGATTAGCGTGATCTCCCGCATTGTGCTAAGTTTCTCGGGCTGTCTGAGATTTCTCCTGGTCAGTTCTTAACAATCCTACGCTTCACATATGGAATCTCGATCGTAACTCTCGCGTGGGCTGGCTCGAAGCACATACTTCAGCACGAATCATCCCCATGCAATTGCGTGCCTTCTCCATGAAAGTACTGCTGGTTTTCCTGGAAAGCCGCATCAGTGTATTATCGAACTCACGACTCTCACTTTTCAAGGCTCAGGTCTGCTTATGGGCACAGAACTCAATTAAACTACCGCTGTTCCGTTTGAGAGCTACAGCTAGACCTTGCACCACTCCCTTCCAGTGCGGCATGATGCCTGCATATGCCTGCACCCTCGAACATCAGAGTCCCGGGCGCGTACTCCAGAAGTCTGTCTGCTTCACCCAGCTGCATTGTCGGAACGACCTACTATCACAGAGTCCGCTGCAACAACACAGATGTCTGCTAAAGCAGTACTATCAAAAAGGACACATGGCTTCTTGCAATGTCTCAAAGTAACCTAAACAACTGTGGTTGCCACTGGCCACATCGCCTTTTACCTCTTTCCAACCTACTGCCATGCAGTGCAGCTTGCGCCAAGCGGGTCCAAGCGGCGTTCCCTCGGGCAGTATCTAGGAGCTTCTGGCCTCAGCTTAAATGCGAGAGCAGGCTCAAGGATTCAGGATGTACGACTTGTCTAAGGGTGGGGGTAAGGTTGAAAGATACTCCGCGTTTGCATCGCCCATGATTTAAGTCGGAAGAAGGAGGGGCACATCGCGAATCCTTGAGCCCTCAGAGCCCTCAAGCCTGTAACGAAGCCGCCAAAACGGGGAGAGGGGCAGTTTACTTTTACTTTGACCCAAAGACAAGTGGACCTAATCGCAAGCCCGGCTAGTTCAAGTCCCAGTTCGTTGCAGGACTGCAGATGAGTCTAGAACAAGCCACCCAGATGAACTCCTCAGGCGCATACGTTTCATACACGAGTTGCCCAAAAACTGTGCGCCAATAAAGCACTAGTTGCCAAACCATCCATCGCGCTCGACTCCAGGGTGCATGAAGCAAAACGGTGGTCACAGTGTGGTTAGCAAAATGTTTTATACAGCCTGCTACTGGTAAGAAGTTTTATGCTTGAGTCGCTCGGCGTTTTCCGTTTGATTCGGGGAGAGCCGTCATGACACGCTGTCACTGTACGTTTTGCGTGTAAACACAAACGCAAACACCGGTGTTTGCAGAGGCCTTTGGGACACGCGTAGGAAGTTGAGCCGTCGCAATAATGCTGCCAGAATTAAGAATTAAGCACCGCCCACTTGGTCCAAACCACCTGCCTGATTCTGCGTGAGCACGTTCTTAACAACCCGCCCCTTGTATGAGCACCACTCCCACTCGCGATATGCCCAACTTGCGCAACATAAGCTACAGCAATAATGCAAAATACGGAAGCAGCATTGGACACTGCACGTAGATCAGCCACGTGGCCACGTGTGAAGAAGATCAGCTTGGCGGCTTTAAGCTCTTTGGCCACCTGGCACTGCCAAGAGTCAAAGCTTGTCAGCGCCCTCAAATCCGCACCGAACGTCACCTTTTGAAGTATTCCGAGAAAAGCCATCATGGGTCATGGGCCTGAGCTGCCAACTCCTCTGAAGGGACATAGCGGAGCTGGCCGCCTGTGCCTGCAATCTCATGGCTGAATTGAAGAACTTTGAAGACGTCTTTGCGCGGATGGTTTCGGTCCTGACCCCGCGCCCACAGGGAGCACACAAACGATGTCGTCCTCGAGCACTGCATGGAGTTGCAACTCCATGCTGCATGTGATCAGCCAAACGACTCGTGCAGCACAGCTTGCTTTCTGCTTAGCAGCTGCTCGTCCTCCTGTAAGCGCCGGTGGATTTGATCGGTGTCTATCTCAGTCCTTGACTTGAGGGCACATAGAAGTTGCGCATGAAATCGCTGTGGTGGGCTGAGATGGTCATACGATGATGAATAGCTGGATCTTTCTGTTGCCGAACAACATTGCAAGTGCACACTTCGGAGGCGAAGGCTGCGACATGTCAGCGCAGCATGCGGGCGTCGACTGGCATCGACTGAGTCCCAAGCACACGCCCAAGAAGAGGACTGCCTTCCCAGCCGCTTGAAGCCTGCAGTCATCTAGCACAAACTTAGGTGAAGGCTGCAATGCCCCATCGTGTGCGGGTCGGAGCCTTCTGTTCTACTCATGTCCCCTGCTTCAGAGTTCAGGGCGCCTTGCGGGGTGCTGTTGAGAGCAGCTGTGAGCTGGCGAAGACCTGCATCTCACAATCAAGCAGTGAGCAAAAAAAAGAATTTACGAAAAACAACTAAATGCCATGCGACTTGCTCCTGACATTGACCAACAGGCCAGGGCAGCGGAAGTGCTCTTGCGAGTCATGAAGTTCCCAGTCGGCTTGGCCTCGGACATGTCGCTGTTCTTTTTCTAACATGTTCGCCGAGGCTTCGCAGGGATGTAAGGCTTGGTGCGCGAAGCCCGATGATCCAACGCCATATGATGCCGAACTTCGATGCAAGACCAGCTCGGGGCAATAATAATGACCTCCGAACCCCGTCTTTCTGCAGATGAGAGACTGCTACTCGAAGGCAGGTGTCCTGAACCTGTCATGCACCAATCAAATCAGATTATGGACAGCAGCGATGCATGGCAGGTGTTCCAATCTATACAACACATTACACTTCTGTCCAGCCGGAGGCCACAGACCCACAACCTCGCTGAACGATCTTTTCCACGCCGGTCCGTGCTTCTTCGCCGCTTCAGAGCTGAAGGAGCCACGGTGTTGAAGCCAGCCAGGAGCGCCTGCACAGGTGTCATCCGTTGCTTCGCAGACAGAAGACCTTTGCATCGATGCCCATCTCACTCAGATGTTACAGTGCATGCAATTTGGAAGCACTATGTGCGCCTCACAAGCCGCTGAGACATCGTGGAATGATGGCATAGTGGACGTCGGCTGCGTCTGCTTGTCTGGATGTACCTCCCTGGCTTTCCTTGAGTCTCGACCGCTTGCTTCTGTCGTTTATGACTTTCATGTCCAAAGAAACAAGGCGATTGCAAGAGCCCACCAGCTCAAGGCCAACAATGTCAACTTCCCCTCCCAAGGTGTTTTTCCCTCCTTGAACTTTATTCGGGTCACTTCCGGTAGGCCGCGCGAACTTCGCACGGAGTTGCTCCAGCGTTCTGCCGCAGCCCCAAAATCTTGCAAGCCCAAGCCTCAGTCAGAAAAATGCGCAGACAAATCGTACTCGTACTCAATGCCCCCTGTAATGCAGTGTGAAGCTCCACCTAGCTCGGGCCTCGTCATCTGTTAACTTCCTTCTGGTGCCAGTCTCATCTGCTTGAGACACCTGGCACTGATTTTCGATGTGGAGCATGCCCCTTCGTCGTGAACTTACCTACACACTTCAGCGGGCTTGCTGCAAAGCCAAAGCCTGGGCCTCGTTCTTCTCTTTCTCTCTTTTCGGCCGTCTGCGTTTTGGGCGCGGTGACGTTGCCACCGGAGCACAGCACCAAGACACAGCACCCAGGTCACTGACCTGCCCGCAATGAGCAGACTCGTGTGATACACGGGAGGTTTAATTTGGCTGCGAAAGATGCCCGTGAACACTGCAAGTCATGCCATCGAGCCTGCCTGGACTTTCCAGCTAGACGCGGAACGTTGCGGAACCTCCATAGAAACGGCAGAACAACCCATTACACCCTTGACCGCAAATACATCCAGAGAGCACCTCGTAAGTACCTGCCGGCAACGGCAGTGTGTCGAATATCAGCGACTCGGTACGGGGCAGTTGCAACCGCACCTCACGAAAATCGCACTGGTATGTGCGCTCGGAAGCTCTCGCATTTCGCCGTTGCTAACTTTTGGCTGCCTCCAGATTGCGAGCGCAGTCTTCAATGAGGCTGTCATCTGATATCTTCAGCAAGGGTAGAACTTCTGCATCCTGGTCAGGTTGCCTTAGGACAAGGAAGCGAAGTGGCAGAGGGTTGCAGTAGGGTGTCGGCAGCCCAGCATCTTGCCAAGTTGCAGGTCAATGTGGGAGACAACTGCTGCAGCACTGCAACGGAGGAATCTGCAAATGTGCCTCAGCTCAGAGAGCTGGCTTCTTGGCTTGATTCTCAATGCACAAAACACGCTCCTTAATGCTCCTTATGTTGTGTGGGGGGGGGGGGCCACTGATACTAATGAAGCAATCAGCTCTAGCTCCAGTGTCGATTGAGCTCCGCGCATTTCCACTGCAATGTTGCCGTGGATGCTGACTCCGATGACGGAATCCTCAAGCCGACGAAGTAACGCTGCCAAATTCACGTTGCCTAGCCATCTTTCATCAACCATTACTCGTATCTACACTCGTAAGTCAGCCGGATAAGCAATACCGGGTAAGGGAAAGAAACTTCGAAGCTGCTGCAGACACTTCAAATTCTAGACTGTAGAACCTAGAGGCATGTTGCGGTGCCCGTGTGACCCAAAGCTTCAAACCGCTTCTCAGCTCAGCCTTCTTTCAAATTCACCAATCCAAAATCTGGTGGTCATTGAACCACTGACTTTAAGTCATGTTCGAAATCTTCGACCCTTGGGCAGGCGCGAAAGCGTGCTGCCGTGGCGCCAGCACTTCCACAGCATCCAGAAGCACGGGGCCTTGCACTGCCAAGGCCACGCGGCCACCTGAGTCCACATCCCGCATCCCCACGTGAGATGCCGTCGCAATACGTGATTCGGATGTTCTTTTTGAGAGCGTAGTACCTTGTCTGACAAAAAAAAGGCTGGTGATGTGCGGGCCTTGGATCCTGCACCTCCGCACCGCTGATGCCCCACGTACGCCGATTTCGATGGTTCGAGCCTGTCGACTGCATAGGCTCGGACACTCTGTGCCAAATCCACCCCATGACACTGACAAATGCTACAATATCGCGAATTTCAGTGACAAATGCGCGTCGCACAAAGGTATCTTGACGAACTTGCCGCCGTACTCATCAACAGAGTCTGACACCTCACAGTCTTCCAGCAAGCAGCCCGCGCCATCCTAGATGAGTCACAGTTGAAACAATCACACCAAGAAGCTGCAGATTGGGAGAACAAGGGATAAGTGAAGAGAGGGAGCATGCAAGCGAGACCAAACAAAATTGAAGATGTCCATCCACGAGCACTCCTGTGAACGTGCCGCCGAGCATCCACTGTCAGAGTTCCACAAAGGATGTGCCGTAGACTGAGTGCAGCATGTGCGGATGTGAGCTGTACATCACCGAGTCGGGCTGGGGAGTCCGCTGCCCCTATCACGCTGAGGCTTTGGATGAGGTCTCCTCAGGGTTTTCAGTTCAGCGCTCAACAAGCTTGCAGCGGAAGTGTGAGGGCAGAAAGCCGAAGGTGAACCCTCGTCCTTGCAAGGAAATCTCCAATGGCCAGGCCTCTTGCGGTTCTCTGTGATCCGCTGCCAGCTTGACAAGGAGCGCCGCTCCTGCGCAGATCTGCATGAATCTCTGTTGGACAATGCCCTTCCCACAAAGAAACTTTCAGCCCCATATACCACTTTCCATGCTGACCCCACTCTCTGTTTAATCAATTCCGCGGCTCCCGTCGCGACATGCGTCTTCTTGCCTCGCTAGGAAGGATTGGACTCGTCGCTTTCATAGTTCATGGCGACGACCAAGGCTGTGTGTTCACGCAAAACGAAAACAACCCCGCCGAAAAGCCAGCAAGCTGCGAAGCCAAACACATCGGGCCTCTGTTTTGGGTTGATTACCTGATCCTTTTGCATTCTGTGCTTCTTTTTGCTTGATCCGTGTTGATCCCTTGTCCCCGGTCGCCAAAGATGCCGAAAGGTGTCTCATGCTGTCTCCTTCCCCACAACGCTGCCGGCCAAGCTGGATTGCATCGCCCAAGCTCGATGCATCCGTGGGAACTGAAAGCTCAATAGTATTGGCGGTGCCGGCTGGCATGCCATCAAGGCCCAAACGCGGTTGATATTGCAAGATCTTCACTCCCTGATCCCTCATTTCTCTTACATGCATCTACAGCATGTCTGCTGCCAGCTGCGCTAAATGTTGGCTAGCGACACTCACCTTCACAACGATGCCCCGATTCGGTGCTGCCCTGTTAGCCCAAGCTGCAGAAGGCAATGCGCATCCCACTTCCGACAGCCACACGAAACGCCTCGATCGTTGCCCGCCTCTGCGCACAGCATGCCGGCCTCCTGCTTCAGGAAGCGGATCCTGAGCAGAATCTGGAGGGGAGCGACAACACTGTCGTTGGGCCGTGGCGGCGTGGATAGGGCTCAGGACCGGCATCTCTTTGCACATCATCGTAAAATTGAACAAGCTCGAGTCTTGGATGTCTGCAACTATACTCCACGGGAAATTACGCAGACATAGACTAAGAGCTTCGCACATCTTCCAGAGAAGACGCAGCAATGCTGCACATGGCCTTGCACCGGCCATGTACACCTCCAATCCTGCTAGCACTACCTTTTGGGTCATCCGTCAGTCCAACTGCGACATCAGATCAGCAAACAGGCATCCTGCATTCATCCACTTTGAGCCCCCAGTTGCCTCTAGCTCCTGCAAGGCGGTCGAAACCTATGGAACAAGGAGGGTGCGCGTGGGTATCCTTCGTCTTGAGCCCTCTGTTCGTCTTGTCACCTGTTCGGACTTGAGTTTTTCAGGTTACTTTAAGGCTAAGGGTTAGGTGCGAGTCTCACATGAGCAAGGCGTCAGCAGCTGTGAAATGGATGACCAGCCCAAAGCTCACAGTGTGGAAGCTGGCCTCTGGCACAGTAGTACCTGCCTCATGGCGAAGGCGAGCGAGAACTCTCTGCCTTTCACCAGAGGCTCTGGGCTCTGCGTTCTATTCAGTTTTTACATGCGGCTTCCTCGTACACCAAGGCCAGACTGCCAAGCTCAAAATAAACAGGAAGGCAGTGGATCATTCTGGCTAATACAAGGATCGGGGACGCTCTGTCGGCATACCCGCTGTTGAACTTCAAAGAGGTATAGTGCACGTTTTTTCTAGAAGGGAAACCAAATTCCAGAGACCCACCCCTGCCGGTGCAGCGTCCTGAGGGGCTGGGGACATTTGGTGGTTTTGTCGTTGCGCTAGTCCTGGTGATTCACGAGATATGAAGCGATGGAATCCGCGCGATTATGACATATGAAGACTTCAAGCGAAAGGGCATGTGCGCCGGGGCGTGTGTGGGCGTGTGTGGGCGTGCGTGTGTTCGCGTGCGTGGGCATGCCCGCGCATGCGTGCGCTTGACTTGAAAGCCGCAGAATGCTTGGCGCTCGGCGTGAGTGATGGCACTAGCACTGGGCGGACCCCCAGCAAGGCACAAAGCGCAATATCACCTTAGAATTTCATAAAGACCGTGCAACTTCAGCTGCTGCAAGAGGCAGTAGCTAGTGCTCGCACAGATGCTGGAAGAGTCAGCTTTAGAAGGTGTGTGAGCAGAAGCAGAAGCTTCCCCATCTCTACTGTAGACATGTCTATTCGTTGTTAGTACTGCCAGGTCGAAAACATGTTGCCACAACTCAGTGCAGCTTTGTAGCTCATGAGGCCCTCCAGCCTGAGTCAAGATCGCAGCTACCAAGTAGGAGGTTGCATCAGTCCAGCAGAGCCTGTGGCACATCGAGGCCGCCACTCAGCTGTGTTTTGCAGCACATGCCCTGGGATGTGAAAGACCATAACGCTTTGTTGAAACCTTGGAGACAGTGCAAAGAACTGTGAGAACTGTGAGAACTGTGAGAACTGTGAGAACTGTGTCACAGCAGTGTTGTCAGTGGACCAGCAACTGCTCAGCACTTCACACATTTTTAACCACGACACGCACTTATGAGTCTTTGGCGTGGCACGTAGACAGTGAAACCTCTGTTCTATCAAGCGAGATGTGCATGCAGATAGCTTGGGAGCCAGCATCTGACTTGCTCGTTACCGCTTCTGACCAGTACCATCACTACTCCCTGCCGGCTTTCCCAGATCTTCTGCACACGCCAGTCAAGTCTCCTGCTCCATGGACTCATATGCCTTCTGCACCTGCGCAGGGCATATCATCAAGCGTTTTGTAACATTGCAGGCGCTGCTAATCTGAAGCCAAGAAGCTGCTTCCAAAGACACTTGTCCGCTGATGAGCTTGTGCCCAAGGGTTGCCATTCCTTCCCTGCCGCCATGATGTGAGTTCGAGCATGAAACTGAATTTACAATATTGTGCAACTAGCAAATGCCCAGCTTCCGCTCAATATGGTTCAAGTCCTGTCTGATCCCAAGAGGAGATATGTGTTCCCCACACTGAGCAAGTTTTGTCAGGACGCGTTTTTCGGGCAACATTCGTCCGACAGAACACGATCTTAAGCCAGGTAAGACGTGAACCAGCAAGTTGTGTTTCCCATTTGGTATCCCAACATGCAGGTACAATGTAACACGTACGGCACTCTCCAAGCCACCCACCTCTCAAGCTTGAGACCCAGAAAAGGTTACTGTTGAGTGAGGCGCATGTCCGGCTTGGAGATTTGCTTGACTCGTTAAGGGAGGCACAGGCTGGCATGAAAGCCTCCATCGCAAAACAACACACAGTGTCGCAGCATACAGGCCGTGCCTCGCGGCCTTCTCTCTCTTTTCACGCTCCTCGACGGCGTTCTTCTGCGTCTCCATCAACGCCGTTTCAAGCCGCCTCGGACAGAATGCCATGGACACTTGAGATACACTTAAGGGACTAGCCACCAACCCGCACGAATTGACCAGCGTGTGCCAACTGTACACGTCTGAGCTGTCAAAACGTAAATGCGGGTATGGTGAAGTATCCAATCCAGACGAGTCTGAAAATCGGAGCGCTTTTCTCAAGGCGGTGTGGCTGCGGGCCTGCCCCCTGTTGACGCAAAGTGCAAACGTGCTGCTGTACAAACATGCAGTTGCGAAACTTCTTTGCTTTCTGCGATGGGTACCAGCCATTTGACCAGTTAGTTTGGATCAGGTGACCTGTCCAAAAACCGGAATTTAAACATAGCAGCATCTACGGAGACTTTGCCTGCAGAGTACCTGCTGGATTTTGAACAAACACAGCTGCTATTGGTATGGATGATGGAGGAATCTATTCAAAGGACCTGCGGTAGATGACCACAAACTCTGGATAGATCTGGTCTTGGTCGAAAGCCACGAACTCGCGATAGGTGCCCACCGCAATCTCCCGGTCACCTAGGACGGATTGATAGCCACCAGAGGCCATTGCCGCTTGGATCTTGGGCAGGTCAGACTCCTTGATATGGAAGATGTTTCCAAGCAACACCCGGCATAGCAGGAAGGCATAGCGCCCAGCAAAGAGACCGGAGGGTTCCTGCGAGCCGTATTCGTCGCTTTTGGATGAGGCCTCGGCAAAATAGGCCCCGGCACCAAACATGGTTCCGACACTTGATCCCACCCGGTCCATGTCAAAGCCATGCTCGCCGATTCCCAGGGCTGCCCCAGGATTTGAGCCATGAAACAAGAAGGCCTCGTTCAATTCTGTGATGACAGTATTCAGGCAGCCTGGCCACTGTTCTGCATCTGCATCTGTTGGCTGAGTCTTCAACATGCCACTGCCCGGAAGATGCTTGACTGGCACGGGGCGCTGCCCCTGGGCCAGCTCAAGGCGCTTGGCCTCATAACGTTTCCACATGGTGCTGTCTTCAATGCGCAGGACCTGCTCCACAATGAGGCGCTGAGGCATTTCGCCATCCTTGCGGTCTCTTGTGGCCTTCATTTTGAAGGTTGCATCCACGAGCATCTGCATCTTCTGGCGCTCAGCAGCAGAGAGGTTGATCTTGTCGTCAAATGAAAGCGTTATGTCCTGGGTTTTCCAGTAGCTTGGGAAGCCGCTGGGAACTTCGACCTGGAGCTTGCCAAGAAACTCCTCCTTCGTCGTGAGGACCGTGGGGAGGTTCAAGTCTCTCGCGGTCTCACGCGCTTTGGTGCAGAAGGCCCTGGAGGCGACGTCCGACCTGCGGGCTCGGCCTTTCGCTGGGGCCTCCTTCCAGGATTCCACCGGTTCATGGGCGTAGTGCTTGAGCACAAGCCACTCCACATGATGTGAGCTTGCAAAGAACTTGTGGATGTAGAACGGCCTCATGAACGCCAAGCTACTAATCAACATCCAACCTTTGTCCATCCACCATGGTAGACCCCTTTTGCTCTCGCTGTCGTCTGTGTTGAGCACGACCAGGACGTGTCGTCTCACATCTTTGAACGAGAGGGATATTTTGGCATCTTCATGATGAATCTCCTCCTTGATATTCGCCTTGAAGAACTCTTGCTTCTCCCTCTCGATCCGCTCGGCCTCTTCTTCATTGATCGGGTGCATCTCCACGGAGAAATGGCAACGAAGGATCAGGTTTTTGAATCTCTTCTCGCGCACGCCAACTTCCTCATCCTGTCAAGCAGACTTGCCAAGTACTTCTCCAGTACACCCCCAGATGCAGCAAACTCGAATGCAAGACGTGCCTAAACAACCTATTGAACCTCCTTAAACGCGCATGGCATGACCCTCTTGATCCTCCTGGCCATCATAAAGGAGATGGAACATGGCAATGGTCTGCTCGGGGGAAAGAGTCTCGTCCAAGACACCCCGAAGGTCATATTGTTTCCAGACCGTAGGCTTATGGTCGTAATGATTGTAATCTATCCGAGTCTCACCATGTATCTTGTAACGATGGTACGTGGAGTTACTGACGCTCCATTGAATGACGGGCTTTGCTGCTTGAAGTTCACGCAGGTACTTCTTGAAATCTTCTTCGCTCATGACATTGTCAAGATAATGAGCCACTCGACCGCCAAGAGCAACGGCCGCGGGCATCACCCAGAAGGAGAAACCAAGGACAATCATAAAGACGAAGGCAGGCCCCATCTTCGAAATCAAGAAGGCCCCCAGGCCGATCAACACGGGGCCAAGCACGCCCGCCACAAAGAGGAGCAAGTCACCAACATTTATCCTCTCTTCGTCGTCCACCTCCACCACAGCCGCACCAGAATCCGCGACTTTATCGCTACCCATGGCT
This sequence comes from Symbiodinium natans, assembly GCA_905221605.1. Taxonomy (NCBI): domain Eukaryota; class Dinophyceae; order Suessiales; family Symbiodiniaceae; genus Symbiodinium; species Symbiodinium natans. Next base: position 291,078 of record CAJNDS010002663.1, on the reverse strand, counting down.
GGCTGCGGCATTTACATGAAACAGGCCCTCCGAACAAAAAACAACCGGAAAAGAGAGCGCAATGCCCACCCACCCACACACACACACTTGTTTGGTGGATTCGACAGCGGCATTTGTCAGCTACAAGAGGGGAAAGATTCAGGCTATTAAAGACTTGGGGATTGTCGCAAGTCTCATGCATGCTGTATATCCAAGACACCAAGGCTCTGATGAAGTCGTCTCTCCAGCTGGATCGTCATCCAGCGGCTGCTATTAACTGTTGTGGCACAAACATGGCCGTCCTCTTTCCTGAAAATCCTGTTTGTTGTCAAGCGAAAAGCTCCCGACTTTGCGCAGGTACGTTTACATAGTTGGCCAGTCAGGCACCGGCAAGTCATGGTGTTCATGCAGTACTTGTACCTTCATGGCAGATGTCCCGATCAAAGAGTCATGGCAAAGAGACAACCAACCCGAAGGACATGGGACAAACCCCAAGACTTCAGAATGGAATACACGCAATGTTATGTAGGACTAACCCGGCTTCCCAGCGCTGAATCATTGGGCTTGTGGGATGGGGCAAGCCATACGCCTGCAAAGACCATTTCAACACAAACCCGAAGGGGGGGGGGGTGAAGTTCGGGTGAAGTGCTTGAGGATGCTCTTGGAAGTGCAGTTGTTGTGCTACAAGCCAAGTCTTAGATGCTATGACTACTATGAACCCATCTTAACAGACTGCGCCTGACGATGCTTCACTTGCCGCCTCTTCTGCAGCGATTCACATCGATTCATTCTCTGCTCAAGCCAAGTTGCGACGTCTCGCCTTCTTCGAGACCAATATCTTCCTTCAAGGAGTCCAGCCTTAGGCGCTAGGACCTAGCGAATATTAGACCGAGCTACACGCTGAAAAAAAAGAGCCACGAAGGCGAGTGGCTCATCCAGCAGTTCCTCCAAGAGCTCTGCGCCTGAAGCGGTTGCACTGAGCCGTGGCTTTGCTCTGCTCTGCTCGTTTTTGTATCTGCCGCTGATGCCCAAGGAACCGCGTCTTCGGGCCCCTACCCCATGAAGGCAAGGGTGACTCTGATGACTCGACTTTTTGTGCCCACTCTCCTTACCCCCTGGCGCAAGATTGCACGCAGCTTTTTGACCAATGAGGAGCCTTGTTCTTCGCACCAAGTCCTCAAGACTTCAGCCAGATTTACGGATGGCTGTAGGTGCTGGCAGGTCTTTGTGGACGGATCTGATGAACCTAGTTGAACCTAGCTGCTCTTGGTGGCCACACCCTGCAACTTGACTGCTGGTGCCACGTCTTGCGAACATGCTTCTGCCGTGTTTCCAATAAAGATACCTGTCTGTGCATGTTGATTCCCTCCCAAGTCCTGATCTCGTCGGCCCGGTCCACGAGTTTGGCCTCAAGGCTTCGCCAGGTGTTTGACTGAAGGAAGAGCAGTTTGGACCAGACAGACCACGAAGCTGTGCCGTCCTGCCTTTACCAGAGCCCCTTCCAAGAAGCCTTTGATCTCAACAGGCTTTGCCTCTTCCTGCAATTCTCGAAAAAAGACATGACTGCATCCTAATGAAGGATCAGCTTGCCATGAGAGGTACTTCAAAAACCCCACCCGCAAAGATTTAGAACTCACTACTTTGCCTTCACGCGGCTTTCGTAGCCTCCAGGTGCACGGCCTTCCCAAGGAAATTGCGAGCCAAAGCCTATCAGTTAGTAGTTTAGGACTTCCAAAACAAAGGCGGGCGAAGGTACCTGAAGCTCGGTATGCCAAGGGCTCCTGGCAGGGGGCTGATGGGCTTTCAGGCAGCCAGGCAGTGTGGCAGTGTGATCTCCGATGTTCTACTGCTGCAAGGACGGCCTGCGCAAACAAAGTGGTTCGTCCAGATCCTCGTAACCTTTTCGGGCAAAGTGTTGACGAATAGTCTCGTAGCAGACTAGGTTGACTTCTCTTCTATCAGGACATTGTTGATTGAGGTGCAAATGTGTACATGCTTTGACAGTTTAGGGCGGCCTCGCTGCAGCCCCAGCAAAGGCGAAGGCAGTGCTGGTCAGAGTGCAGGCCTGAGCAGAGACCGCAATGCAGGTGAACGACCTCGCCTTGCCAAGCCAAACATGGAATATTATGAGCAGTTTCGAGGCCCAGGCCAGCCCTGCAAGACCCACGGCTAGCACCCATCGCCAAGCCTCCGAATTTCATATTTCTGTCGCCGGCATGTCACGGCTTCTCAGATTCGACATCTTGGAAGTGGGCCTTTCGGTTTCCAACATGCTGGCCCATGGCTGCAGGGAGTGCGCAAGACCCGGACAAGCTCTGGACGAAGTTATGGAGTGTCTGACGTCACAATGCTAAGTTGCGACACAAAGTCAGTGCAGGAAGTATAATGTATGCTTTGGGCTTGCTACTCTTGCACACGCAGAGTGCATGCGCTTGCTGAGCTGACATGGTATGCCATCGCTTTTTGCGCTGGAAATCTGCTTTGCGGATGCTCACGGAGAGATTTCTATCACAGAGCACGGGTTCTTCTTACTGTGAGTTCGGTCTAAGCAGGCTCGGAAAACTTCAGCACTTGAACGTTGCTTCGTTGTGGACTGCTGTCGCGAATGTCTTTTGATAAGCAGACTCGGTTCATACTCACCAATATCGCATACTCGTTTTGCCATCAGCACTGACATGCAAACTTCGCAAACTCTTAGGGCTGCACATTGCCACATATGGGGCAGACGCACGAAACAAGGATAGCCTCAAATGCGCAGGCTGCCAAAGCGAATTCGAGTCCTTACGCCTCATGTTTCATCTGTGTCTGTTGGATCTTGTGAGCCGCCGAAAGTCCTTCACCGCTAGATATCTCTTTGCATGGATGCTGATGCTGTCAAGAAACTCAGCTGGAACCTTGCCTCTCAAATCTAACTGCCGAGAACACAACCTTCAGCACTTTACCAACTCAAATCTTTCCACTCTTCTAAAGCAAGTAAGGCCAGTTGGCTGCTCATCCTTCTGGGCACCGGTGCTGCCCCTGATAACCCCCCGTGGCTGGCTTCACACCTGAGGCTTCAGCCACTGCCCTCGAAGTGCTCCCTCACGTTCCCCACTTTCCTAGCAGCCAAGATGCGCAAGGTAGCTACTGGTAAAGGAAAGAAGTCCTCAAGTTCTGCCAGTAGAATCAGTAGAAGGGCTCTCCTTGGAGGAGACAACCCGCAGGCGCGCTGGGTCCAAGTACATCGCAGCTCTGATCTCCTGTCTGAGGAACGCATGTGAGCGCACTGTCATTATGGCAAGATCTGGCTCTGTGTCAGTGTTGGGTCGACTTATCAGCACGCGTTTTGACAGCTCGCCCCGATGCTCCGTCTCCAAGAGCTCCCTCTGTGCCGACCGCAGCACAGAGCGAAAGCGGCGCCCCTTCCCAGAGCTTCGCCTCAGCGTAACCCAAAGGCGCACAGCACGGCAAAAGAGCATATTATAATGGAACATATATTGGCCACCTATGGCCACCAACACCAGAGCTAGGGCTGCTAGCCGCGAGGGTTGTTGAATGCACTTCTTGCTGTTAGTGAGTCGATCTGAGTCGGCGTCCCGAAGGCCAGAGATGCCATCAGCGCAGCTGCTGCACCCCTTGCAAGGCACTGCAAGGTGCGTGGTGGACGCTTCTCAAGAGCTGCAGCTCATGATAAGATGCTGAAAAGCCATTCCGCTCACGAGAGCACCCAAGCCTAGGAGCTGTGTGGGTCTGCGCCGGTTGCTGCTTGGGCGAGCCTGAGGCGTCGCAATACGACCGAGTTTAGGGTTGGTGTGCGATGCATTTACGTTGCTCTGCACCACTGCAGCAGTGCTGTTTTAATAGCAAATGTGGCTTACATTTTGGTTTCATGGTCCATGCCTCGAGAATAACATAATACCTGCAGTTTCCATGCTTGCGACTTGTGACAGCCAAAGGTCAATGCTACGCTGATCCCACCCGTCTCCGGCCTCCGTGTCTGCGGCATGTGGATGGGCAGCTGGTTCCCGTGCCCAAGGCCGACAGAAAGCAGACGTGACTGCACATCGCGTCAAGGCGTGAACTAGAGAATCGCGCGTAAGAAACGGCCAGAGTTATAGCGATGAACCAGGTTCCTAATGTAACGGAATGGTGGCGTTGCACAAAAACGATCTCCATGTACTTGCACGAGTTGATCAGAAGACGCAACCTTGCAGTCTAAATCCATGAGGCAGTCAATATGGCTTGTGCAAGCAAACTGCTCAGATTCGAAAGACAACAAAACAGAACCCAAGAAACGCCCACCATCATCCGCAAACCAGACCTGAAAGCGGTTGGGCCCTGCAAGGGTCGTGTGGTCATGCAGTCTTGCAGAAAACCACGCAGGTTGGTCCTCGTGCATGGGCCTCTATACAATTCATGGGTTGAGTGAATCCTAGTGAAACACCCAATCCATTGTACCCAAAACTTGGTCGAATTCTCACCGAGGCCGAGACATCTGCGGTTTTTTGGCTTCTCACCGAAGTAGATGTAGAGATTAAGCAGAAGTCTTCTGTTGCCCCGACATGGGGGGGAAATCTCTGTAGGATGCTGTTCCTCTCCTGCCAGAGCTCCGAGCATCTCGCGCAGCCTCTGGCGTTCCTCGGAGAGGAACAACAAACAGTAGCTGACCAGATGTCGAAAGCCACATGCACCCTGAGCCGTGCCTTCTGGTCAGGGGGCCGGGATCTCTACATTCGATCAGCGCACAAGACTGGCCATTGACCACAGGCATAGGTGGGCCAAAAGAACTCTGTACATCGATAAATTAAGCCTGCTACTCAAGTCTGTCAGCTCTGCTTCTGACTCGTTACCCGGGTCTGCGTCCTCGGGTTCCGACGTAGACAGTGCAGGCGTCGTGCTGCCTTCCGAAATCTCGTCTGTCGAGCTGGGAGTAGTTACCAGAATGGTGCTTGAGGTGCTTGAAGTGCTTGAAGTGCTTGAAGTGCTTGTGTCGGTAGTGGTAGCAGAGGTTGCAGTAAAGCCAGGGGACCGCAGCTTGCACTCGGCCATGTGACATTGCTCAATGACCCCGAACTGCTCGGCATTCCCGAAGTTCAGGGAGTCTCGAATTGTGAAGTAGAAACTCGGTCAGCTGACTTCTGCCGATAAGCTCCCCAAAAAAGAAGGCCCTTCAATGTTGTTCAACAGACTGTGTTCAACATACTCAATAGGGGCCCAAGAAGCACGTGATCGGGAGGCTCCTGGTTTGGAATGCTGCCATCCCACCGGAGGAAGCTGTCATAGTACTTCTCCAAACTCTCCTGAGATTTGCTCAGCTAGAACTCGCACTGGTCCTGATGATTGTCTTGAGGCACAGTCACTGTCCCTACCCCTCCCTGCCTTTTGGGACTGGTCGCAACTGGTCCAAACTCCACAAGTGAAACCCGTAGAGTCGAAATTTATGCTGTCAGACTTTCAGACATACCAGGGACTATCATGGTCCATGGACATCGGGTCAGCTTTGGAGTACTACGCGGCCTTCAGTTGACAGGCCGGAAGCGAAGGTGCCATTTTGAGTTTGGCGAGTTCGTAGGAGATGCCCGAGGGGAGGGGTGGAGGGTCAAACCTGCTCTTAGTTAAGGCAATGCACACTTGCCAAGTCCCCTCGCTTTAAGTCTTTAAGTGGAATATTCTAAGCTTTGAAATCGCAATTCCTTTTACATTTGAGCCGCCCAGCTTAAGGTTCCGACCCATGCATGCCCCCTTGAAGCGTATGGTCCCCAGTGAACCAAGAATTCGGCTTGGTACTCTTGCCAGGCGATCTCGGTTAGCGGGGGGAGTCAAATTATCTCAACCACGAGATGTGAGAAACCTTGTTCCATCAAGTCGAGAAGTCCGGCGCGGCCCAGTTCTTGCAGTACTTCATCTCTGACTGAACACTTCCACTAGATGACCAGCCAGTTTCACCTATCCAGAATGTGCTGTTAGACCTGCCAGTCAGGTCAGCCATCTTGCGCCGCATGTAAGCCATGGACTTGGGTGCGTCGCAGCTGCTGTCAAAGCACAGCGACCGGTTGCGAGCAAACTCGCATTCGTCGACTGTGCCCTGGTCCAAGCGCTCGTTGGGATCGAAGTATGGGTAGGTGGTCCATGTGAACGCATATCTGTCCCCGAACTTGGCTGTGGCGTTTTCGAAGAACGAGTTCACTCGGGCCTGAACCCGAAGCAGCGCGAAGCAGCGCGAAGCAGCGCGAAGCAGCGCGAAGCAGTGCGAAGCAGAAGCAGGATTGGCATGGACTCAGAGCGTCAACTGAACATGAGGACTCGCCTTGCCCACCTGCTCGAAGAAGGGGTGTGTGGAGTTTCCCGCGAGGGCAAGACCGCCGAACACGGAGGTCACCTGGACTTTTAGGACTGCAATACTGGCAACTTTAAGTTGAAGCCTTCAGTGTAAGATGTGCTTCGACCGTGTAGAACATGGCTCCCTGCAAATATTGGTGGCAGCTGGCAATTCATGCAGGCCACTGGAACACGTCCAAATCCCAAGGAGTCAAACTCGCTTACGATTCCTCAGTACAGGGTATCGTGCAGTTATGTTCAAATGCGGGGATTGTCGAACTTCCAAGACTCAACAACATTGCACCCGTGAAGAGTCTTGCTTGTGTATGCTTTGCACGCGACTTTAGCTTCTCCGTGCCTCAATGCTCAATGTTGGTAACTCTCTCGAAGCGAGAAACAGGCCAATGCAAGTCGAGGCGCTTGTGAATGTCTCCCAGAAGCCTCCCCTTTCCCACATGGAATCAATACCTTGGCTGCTGTTTCCTGCTGCTTGCAAAATTCATGCTAGCGCCGGAGTGCACGCAACAATAGTTGATGAGCTTGCGCAGTCAAAATCGGGAAATATGGGTTGCAAAATCTGTGATTTTTGAGTGCTGCCAGGAAACATGCCTGATCCACCGTGTCGGAAAAGCTAAACTTGGTAAACAGGAGCTCCAGTTCGTTTCCTGGCCGTGCAAGGGGACTATTGCACTGACGTTGTCACTGTGCCAGACAGTGCTCGCCTGGCCTATGGCCAAGCCCATGATGCGATCTGGACCCAAGACCTTTCAGCTCAGCTTGAGATGCATGGGGGTTTACGAAAGTAGGGGACACCCAATATAGATCCCCAAGTAGTAGGATTCGCGTATAATACGCACCCCAACAAGGTACCCCTGATTTTGCAAACCCCCGCATAGTAAAGCTGCAAAGGAGTCAGGCATTCTCCGTCGTGCCTGCATGAGCCCCTTGGTCCACTGCCAGCTCTGCTCATCGTCTGCTGGTACGCAGCTGATGGACGTACCCATAAGAACCCTAGCTCCTGCACGTAGCTGATATCGCTCACTTTGTAGGATCTCGGGCACTCTTACAAAGTATTGCAGCTCCTGTATGCTCCACAAAGGCTTTGAGGTTTCGCCATGCCAGCTCCCGATCATCTTGCCAGGAGGGGTCCCAGGCCTGCAACGATGGACTGTGAGCTATGGGATTGCCATGTCTATGTAGCCTGCGGCGAGAGAACTTTGGAAGATCTGAAGCTCCCACCTTGAACAGCCGAATTGCTGCAACTGGTGCATCCGCATTTGGCCAGGTTGTAGGAATCGATCCTGAGCACCTCATGTCAATACTACGTTGAAGATGACTGCCGCAGGACAGGGTGCTCCCTCTCTAGGCTTATCAGCCCCTCGCAAAAGTTGGTGCCCAGGACATGTACGCCGCTGACTCCCTAAACCCTCTAGTGCCAGCGTCGTCTCGACTCCTCATGCCCCAACCCAGACCCGACTGCAGGAGACGTACTGCCATGGATTCTGGTATCTTTTGACCCCAAAGCTCTGAAGGGCACACAAAACATACCCTAGATACATCTAGCTACTCGTGTTGAAGCTGTATGTGAATGCAACTTCATGCGAGCCGAGGCACCATCGCAGCGTCGTGTCATCCACGGCCAAGCCTAGAACTCCAACACGTAACACATTTCAATAGACTTCGGGCTGCTCCTTCAAAGGTTGTTTTGAAATCCAACCTGCAAGTCTCAATTGGGGCGACTTTCAGAGAAGCAGACCTTACCCAACTTCTGAAAACCCAGTTTATGGGGGAATCCTGCCGCCTTTCCGGGTCGCGTTCATCACGGGGCCGAGTGCTGCGTCCGTTTGACATTCGAAAGGGTCCGAGTCAAAGGGCACAGAGCCATCACCTGACGGAACCGACAGCGTCTAAGAATCTAAGCAGTGCAGCTTGTGCTTCACGTTTGTCACTGGACGAGAGTTGCCCCTGCCCCTGCGTGCATGTTGGCACACCAGGGTCTGCAAGATAGCTGCAACGAGTCCAAGAACCCGGCCAAGAGCCCACAGGAGAGCAAGCAGCTTTAGCTGCATACTTGCCGTAGGCTGTGCTTGAGCAACCGTGCTGGTTGAACAATGATTGCCTGCAGCAATTGCAGCTACTGGTAGCAAGCAACAAGATTGCCGGTTGGAATGCTGCTCTGCGGCCAAAGCCGACAAGCATGAATCTGCAGTCCGGTCAGGTGGCATCATGAAACGTTGCAATGGCTCTTTGAACTCAAAGGTATGAAAGTTGTTGGAGAGCGATGGGCTTTGACTTTCGCAGCTTGGCTGCGGAATGCCAGTACAGAGTGCCTTTCAGCACTGGAGACTACTTGCCGAGGTCACGACACCGCCCGCGATTTCATAAGCGCAAGACTCACTCAGTTTCCGGCACGGTTCGAGGGCCTTCCGCACATGAGGAATGGCAGTGCAGGGAGAGGGGCAGCCATCCTGTGAAAAGAAGTATTCCCGGCCTATGCCATAGGCAGGCACTGCTGGGGTGCCGCTTCTCAAAGCCCGAAGTTGAGAACGCTGTAGACCTGAACAGCCGAGATTAGTCTATAGACGCTGTGCAGAGCAAAAAAACCGCGCTGCCCACGCCCTTCATGCGGCGACTCTTAGACCCTCACGCTGTGGTCGACCTGATTCGCCTGAGGATCAGCACGCTTTTGATGGACGCCGTCGGTTGGCCAAGCTTCAGGCGGGCCTGCTGCAGCTGCCTGGTGCGGGCAGAGCAAGGACGAACGTACGGATCCCGATTCTACGCATGTCTTTGACGGTCTTTGAAGGTTACCTCAAATGAAATGCACCTCCGGCCGCCCATCGTGAGCCGGGTCGGTAAGAAGCTTCACTGCCTGATCGTAGCTTGACATCCCGGAGCTCAGATTGGGCGCTCAAGGCCAATGCCCCTTCACTAAGAGTAGACTCAGTAGACCCTGAACATCTTCAAGCCGCCCAAAAGGGGCCTCATGGTGAAAGAAGGCAAATATCAGAGTTTCTTTGTGAGGGGTTGTTGGGCACTCTGGCTCCACGAAGGCGGCCTGCAAGGCAGAACGATAGCCGCAGCGGTGAGCCATCTGCCAAAGCACCTTGATAATATCAGCTACGAGCTACTTTCGTTTCACGACACTGCCATCCTGGTGATGCCTATGACACAAACCGGAAGGCCAGCCTCGAAACGGCGCTGTCTCAAGGGCTCTGGAACTTGGTACCTCAGCTTCTGACCAGTCGGACCGCTGGACGATTCTGATGCCCGTCTAGGAACTCCGAATGCTAAGTTAAGGCAAGGAAAGGCCTGCCTCCCTGAATTGCCGATTTTCATCACGACTTCGTCGCATGCAGAGCATTCAGCTTTGAGGAGTGCACCACGGGAAGGTCGCAGGGTCCTGGCACGACCGAACAATCTCCCAAAACAACCGACAAGATGCGTCCACGTCTCAACATGTTCCGGTTGCATGTCCAGCTTGGAAAACCCATCGGCTATCGTCGACTTTGTGTGGGACTATTGCGGATCGAGCGGGTGTGGGAGATTGCAGGACGACGAAGAGATGGCTAGCTAGCAGCTAACGGAAAAGACAGAACCAAGTTAAACGATGTTCCCCCAGACAAGGCCTGCTGAAAGCTGAAGGTACTGTATAGACGCACTGCACTGAGGGGTAGGGCAACGATTCAGCTCAGTGATTTCGGATCATGGTGTTCCATGAACGGGCTCGCCGCACTCGGATCAGCCATATCCACGACTGCAATTCAGTGCACATGCACATGCAGTGGGGCTTCCTGAATCAGCAGCCGGGGATGGTGTTTTAAGCCATGTCGCTTCCGGAATTAACAAAGCATTATCAGGCGGTGTACAAGCCCTACACGCCGACACCTGGAAGCCCCAAGCCACAGCCGACGGGATTGAAGAATGGTGGGATTTGTAACAGAACTCAAGATCGAAGGTTTATCCTCGGTTTCGTTGAACCCCGAGCACCGAAACCGCAAAACAACTTCTGATCTTTGAGCTCTCTTATGAGCCCACTTTCTTCAACGACTGGGAAGACCTAAACCCTAAACAGAAAACAGCTCAGAGCTAAAAACCTAAAAGCCGTAAACCCTAACCTAAACCCTAAGCCATGTGAAGCCTGTGTCGGGATAGCTGCAAACCTTGGTCCTCTTGGTGCTGTCCGGGATCCGAAACGTGCCAATCGGCTGAGCTGACTCAAATGCAGGCTTGATCTCAAGGGGTGATCCGATTGGGCGTGCTGATTCAAGGCACATCTGATCCGATACCTCCACCTTCCACACAGATAGAATAGCGCAAGAAGCACGACGAGCACAATCAAGCCAGAACGTGACCAAGCTTCCCATCGCATCTGATCATGCCATCCTCTCACAACATGGTCCTTTTGCATTGGGCAGAAACAGCCTTTCTCTAACACATATTCACACGACATCACGCGACAATGTCAAGTTAGAGCCCGTGCAAACCGGTGAAGAAACTCCTTGACGAGGTGGTGAGGCCCAAAAAAAAAGCCCAGTTACCACCAAGCCACAGGGTCCCCAAGTTCCGTTTGGTGAGCCCTACGTGTGCAAGACGATTGCATTTCTATAGGCGGGGGCTGCAACACCCTTCATTGGAAGGCACCACATGCGTCCAGGTCCTTGAACCGCTCAACAATCTGCTCTGGCGTCTTGCCGATGTATTGTTTGGGGCCACAATGGTGGCGCCCTCTGGGGTCGATGCCTGCGTAGTCTGCACGACACTTTCTGGGTGGCAAGTTAATATTGGAATGGTGATGTCATGGTTGTGAATATTTGTGAACTTTACTAGCAATACTTGCATTATGACTCTATTGTCAGTCGTGTGATTGGCGGAACTGCACCTTCTGGGAGAAGTGGCCGGATCGCTCTCCTCTTGCCGTTGCCCCAACATGACCTCAAGATTCTGAATGCAGCCGATCCAGGCCCGACGGGATTCACCGCAAGCGTGCTCAAGGCCTCGATATGTGGCATGGAGATGACGTGAAAAGACCTCGTGCACCTGCAGCTCCTGGCAGGACGCTCTTCAAATGGATTCTTCAATTACTTCTGACGGCCTAGCTCGCGCGCGCGCTGCCACAGCCACATGCCGGAATAGTCAAGGCTGCAGGTGCTTCTTGGCTCTTGTCTGTCTGATGAGATTTCTGACATTATTGATGGGGCATCACGTTTATTGCTCGCCTGCATTGTGCATGCTCCCGTACGGTGACCTTTCAGGTGCATGCAATGAGCAAGGTGACACTCAGCATACCTTGCCTAAGCTTGCTGCTCAGTTCAGTAGACTGACTACAAGTAAGTTGCTCGGCTGTATGTACTTGGTACATGAGACCATGTAGTAAAGCACACTATTGTGTGCTGTGCGGGGAGCACAGCCTTGTGAGCAAAGTGTTCTCCACAATGTTCTTGGCAGTGGTAGCCAAAACGGGAAGGTCTACGGCCTGCTTTTCAACAACGTGTTTTGATGTTTTTTCAACACGCAGAGCATGTACCTGCCAGAGTCGGCACTCGCCACAAGTGGTGCAAGCGTGCTTGCGCCCCACTTTGCATCTCATGCACGAAGCATCTCAACGTCTCAAGCACCTGATGTTTAAACTAATCCTCCTGAGTGAGTATCGAGGGCCAATGGAGTGGCTAAAAGATGAAGAATGAGATCAATCCCCAAACATTTGCTTGAGAATACCTGCATCCAAAGGTCATCTGCGGTGCAATTGCCAGTGATGGCCTTTGAACTACAACTCCACGAGCTAACTGTCTGGGTCATTGAAGTCGCTCAGGTTGGACGAATGAAAAAGCCGTTTTCTCCATACTTTGAGAAACTAATGCTGCATGATGCTTATCTGATCCCCTGGAATTGTGTACATTTATCAGAAGTTCGCTTAGGCTTCCAGCCGAGAGGCGTTTAGAACAAGAAGACCAGGAACTGGTCTCCTTCGCCCCCAGACACTTTCCCCCGCCCTCGTTTTGTAGGACCTGCCCAAACCTTTCTGAGCCCCTTAAAACCCTCCCATTGAGACCCTCCCCTTGGACCCCTTCTAGGACCGTTGCACATGCTACGAGTACACCCCGCGTGGCCAGCCCCTCTGGCGAGGCGGCGCAAGCAAGCGTTTTACAATTCTTGACCAGGATCACACTGTCACGGAATGGTGTTAGATTTTTTCGGGTCATCTGAACCCTGTATCATTTATTAAACTTCTTCTGAGATCTTCTCAGCTGCGCCTGAGCAAAACTGAAACATTGAAAATTGAAAACCCCAGCCCATCCCTACTGAGATGCCTCAGCTGAATCTGAATAAAGCTAACCTGCCTTCCGAAAACTTACACCCTCTCGAAGCCTGAGGCCTGCAGCAAGGCTTCAGGTCTCAGGCTGCCCGGCGTCACCATCCCAAGTCTTGAGACCAGCCCCAAAGAAAAAACCTTCTCAAAAATCCTCTGAGTGAGGCCAAGCAGTTTAAAAAGGGTGCCGGAATGATATGCAACGGTGGTGGAAGCTCAAACCCCAAACTTTAAAACTTAAACCCTAAAGAACAACTTCAGATCATTCCTCGGCAGAGCTTCATGCAAGCTCACAGGGTTACACTAGGATTCAACATTCTCAGGATTTAACCTTCAGACGAACCAAGGAGAGCTGCCAAGACCCATCAGCCGCCTGAGAACCCAGCGCCAGGCTCAAGCCTTTGCTCCTTTGGTAGATCTATTCAGCCTTTGTCGCCGTCTCTTGATCAAAGCATTTCGGTTGGTCAAGGGCTTGCGGCTTGTCTCTTTGCCCACCGGCGAGCCTGTGCTGATTGAAAACTTGGCATTCTTCAGTGCTAGCGCGCGTGTCGCACCTCAACTAGTGGCACTGTTGGATCCATGCAGCGTCACGTGTCACGTGGCGGCACTCAGCGGCTAGCCGGCGTAACTCACACCGGCACATCCTGGCGCCGAGCCTGTCAAACAGTGCAGCCCCTCGTACCCATCAGCCTCGACACATGTTCACGCAGGACAAGGCAATTGCTTGCTTTGCAGTGATCACCTCGCTCAGAGGCAAGTATTTTCCTCCCTATCATGAGGTGTCTCCCGCGCTCAACCTTCAAACCTGCTACCAAGGAAGGCCACAAATGGTCTAGGACGAGCAGCAGCACAACAGCTGGAAGACTGACAGCTTGGGAACATGTAATTTGGCGATGCTCACTGTCGACAAAATACCCTCCCTACGAACCGTAAGCCGCCCTGAACAATGGACTAGGGCCCTTCCCGCAGCTACACGAAGCTATTGACTTCTGTGATCTCTTCTGTATTCGGCACAACAACATTGCTGATTCCTGGGCACCTTTCGCGGCGAAATTCCCCTGGCGAAATTCCTCTCAAAACAGATGTTATGAGACTGCTTCCTTCTTGGCCTCTGTACGATCACTGCATGGAACCTGCTGGGCTCCAACCAAACTCTGAAACAACTTTGCAGTTCGGTTGAAGGCTGATGATGTTTCGTATTTCTTGCCTATCCTCCAAACGCTGACTTGGTTGAAAGCCGAGGCTGTCTCACGGTGATTTGGAGCAGTCCGCATGACATGGCCAATCGAATGCCGAAACCGCCTAAACCCTAGAGCGCTTGAATCCAAAACCCTACACCCTCAACGGAATAAAACTTAGACGGCCTCCCTTCCCCTTGCCAGGGTAAAAACCCCGTGCTGGCGTTGCCAGGCCCGGTAATGCCTCACACGACATCAGGGTGGAGGGTTTGGTTTCCTAATTGGGTTCACTGCGGAAGCCCCACAGAAGCATCGAAGTCAGATGCCACTTTCACAGTCTCTTGTGACAATGTCGGTCTGCAGGAGCTGACAGCTTGTAATTGTCATCGGGTTGTTCTGCGTAGCCCCGAAGGCCTGACGCAAGCCTCCCAGTTGACTGCCAGGGCCATCGCAAAGACGGCGACTAACCACCTGAAGCGCGTGGGGGTTCTGGCTCCTGTTTCAGCCACACCGTTGAAGGCTCTTTGGAAGTCTACCTCGAATCGAGGATGTTTTCTAGAACGCACCGAGCGCGCAGCATCGATGAGGAGACCAGCACTGGTACCTCGCGCTATGACGAACAACAAGTCAGCTGCCGGGCGCACGTTTTTGCACCATGGATGATGGTGCCAAGCTGGGCCAAGCAGGAGCCGTGGCAACTATAGGTATGATGCAAAGAGAGAGGACCCATGCCGCTCGCTAGTCAGGGCTACGAAGCATTCAGCTTCGCGCTTAAAAGAGTACTTGGAAGTCAGGGGTTGGCCGCTGACCGCTATGCGGACCTCCCCAGTGGAGCACGAGCTGCACAGTGTACACAGTTGTTAGAAGTCGGATGGCACAATATTTGAGTGAACGAGATCCTGCCGGGTCTAGTCGGTCCCCAGCTGAGTAGTGTTAAGGCAATCGACAGCATTGCATGGTGGTATATGGTACTTCCATATCCTCCGATGATTGGCATTTTACCTTTGAGTGCTTTCTCCTTGTGCTCCTCCGGGGCGGTCACCTATTCCATCCATAATTCGCGTTTGCGACATGGACATGAAGCTAAGCAAAATGGTAACGGGATGGATGGCCATGCAAGGTGCTCCCCATGCAATACAGCCGTCCTTATGCTTGCGCGAGCCACTAGATTGCAGGCCGGAGTCCATGCTAGCCCTCCATAACCCAACAACAGCTTGAAAAGTCTCTGCCATTCATCACTTTCGGTCGACGAACTTTCCAAGCCGATTCCAAACCTCAGGACATTCAATAGTGGCAAGTAGCGGCATGAGAGCAAACTGAAAACGTGACCGATGTCAGTATGTCAGCGCCGGGCGTTGTCTGCGTACTGTGCGTTCAGTCCCTTCTTCCGCCTGAGCTGTCCCAGAGCGAGACCCGGTAGGTAAGTCGCTTCTGGGAAGGCTATGCAAGGACTGCTCTTCTCCAGTCAAGTGGATCTAAGAAGGTTTTGGCATACCTGATTCGCATTTCCCTAAATTTATACATGTGTGCTGCGCTGCACTGAGTTTCATTTAGTGGGCACAAATAAGCCAGCTGCGTCCAGTTGCGTTATTACGCTTACGCTTTCTGGCTGTGCTTGGCACACTCAATCTTTCAATACAAAGTGCCGGTTGTAGCTGCTTCGTTTTGTGAGGAAGTCTGGAAATACGTCGATCAGGTCAGGAGGAAGAAAGGTGAGCAAATCACCGAGCTTGATCTTCAGCTACGTCAATGGGCACGGGAGGTTGGCGGCCAAGGTTCCAATCGACTACAGTTACAGAGGACCAAAATTAAGGGGTATGCAGAAATACAGTGGAACACACGCAGTTTTTCTACATACCCCTACCGCAAATACCAAAGCCGAGAGGTGTACCAAACAAATGCAAGATGTTTTTGCGCACCCCATATTCAGTTCTGACAGCTGAACGACGTCGAGCACTGAGCTGCATTATGGAATCAGGACACGCCAAAGCCAGTTGACTCCCAGTAGACACTCGACACAATGTCCTGCCCCACTGGCTTCAACACAAAGGCCGGATGTGTTGCATTTGCTCACCTTTCTTCCTCCTGACCTGATCGACGTCTTTCCAGACCTCCTCACAAAACGAAGCAGCCACAGCTGGCACTTCGTACCGAAGGGTTGAGTGCGTTGCAGCACACATGTATAAGTTTAGGGATCTGCGAATTAGGTATGTCAGAACCTTCTTAGAGTGGAAGTCATGTTAACTTATTCGCTCCAAGTAGAGAGCAATTTTGAGGTCAGCAATAATGCTGACTTGGTCGACGGGTTGCACAAAGTTGCAACAGATATGACACGTCACGACAAGCATGAACTCAGCAAGCTCTGGGATGCGGCTGAGAAGTGCTAAGCGGCTCACCCTTTCCAAACATGCGTGCTCCGCCATCCACGCGCCCAGCTATCCTCGGAAGTCGTTGGTGCCTCAGCATGAGCATGAGCGAGATGGGTGCATGGGTTCAGAAGCCCCTGTGGCCCTGAGTGGCCAACAGGCAATCCACCATGACGCCTGCCGGCTGGAGGAAAGTCTCGAAGCTCGGGTACACAGGCAATGGCGCAACAGAGCTCTTTTCAGATTTGGGGCCCTCCTGTTAAGCGTGTGCTACTGCTACTGGCCATTGTGGCCTGTGAGGTCAGACAACCTGCGCTGTGGGCCTCTGATGCAGTGCGGCATAACCCAACCTGTCCTTGGCATCAAGGTAAACTGTGAAGGCTTGCAGAGCTGTCGACGTTTCACAGATTTGGCCGGCCTTTGTAGAGCGCAACGAAGTCCAGTTTTAGCAGCGAGCATACGCGTCTGCGTACCCCCGAACCTTTGACGAAGAGCTAAGACTCAGAGCCCGGCAACGCGGTAGTCTTCACGCGATGTTGTTGAAAGCAAGTGCCGCCTTAGAGTTTTTACTCCAGACGTATGCACTTTGAGTATTGGCAGTGGAGATGCTGCAAGCTGAAGGGCAAGTCAGTCTTCCGAATCTTCCTACAGCATCGTGCAGCAAGCGTTGCCTCTAAGTACACAGAAAGTGTCTCAAGAAAAACTATCGCCAACAGCGCCGCAAAGAATGTAAAAAGCGTGTAAACGCTCATCAACTCATCACACTCATCACCACAACATGACTGCTTGTCTGAGCTGTGCGCGGGAAGGGCAATGAACCCAGCAGTGGCGGGAGGCCTGCCCAACTCTTGACAACTTCAGGAAGCCAAGCACTTGTGTCCATATTGCGTAGAGGTGTAGAGTATCCACATGCTAGGAATGCGAAGTGGGCCGCATCATGCCCAAAACGGAAATTTCAAAAACCTTTGAGGCAGAAGTACTTTGGAGAAAGGACCCCAATGAACAAAAACTGAAGCAAGGGACCTGCTGTCGAACAACCCCAAATTCAAATCCTCTCTAATCCAGAGCTTCTCACACTTGCCTTCTGGATCACGTGGCGGCGCAAGGAGCTGGGCCAGAGAGGGGGCTTGGTGGATATCGAGAAGGTCTTTTTTGGATATTTTGGGGATCTAACACCTTGGTTCCTGGACCTGCATGCAACAAAAACTCCCTAATGTCAAATGTCTCTGAACATCTCTGAACGACTTCGGGCCCCAGCTGTAGCCATGAGCTCCTCCTGTGAGAAGTCGCGCGAGTTTGTCGCGAAGGCATCATGTATGGTACTTCCTGGCGCATGCTGATTGTCTGGACTCCACGCTTCAGCTCGAAACACGTGCTGCGTTTGCTCTGCGCTCACAAGGAACCCGCAACATTGTGACCCTGCAAGCAATGCACAGTTGGGCTCTTCTATCTGCACGCTGCGAGCAATCATGTGCAGGCGCGCACGCTGCACTTCAGAAAGCCCGATTTCAAAGCAAAGAAACAACCTTGTAGCTGACTTTGTCATGTGACAGGAACGTGCTGGCACATGGAACGGGCCTTTCGCTTTGGCCGCCCCAAAGCCAGGAGCTAAGTAGCTGCGCCAGTCCTGTTCCATGATTGCTGCATTGTACGTTGACTTCTGGGCCTGAATGTCATACTTGGCATACCTTGTTACCAGTTCCACAAACAAACGACCTTGCGGTCGTTCTGATACCTACATTTGCCAGCCGCAACGGCAAGGCGTGGCTTCGCATGAAAAAATGCTCGGGAGTTCTCTAATGCAATCTTGGATCGCCCAAAACTCAGTTCAAGCTTTTTCCCCCACCTTCGGTGTGGGGTTGTTCGATTTTAAGCTCAACTCTTCTCCTCGCCCGGAACTCTTCTCCTCGCCCGGTCTACTCCGAGAGACTCCCTTCCCTGAAATGCCCAACCCAGAGTGCCCAGCTGCCCCAGAGTCTCCCTGGACCAGAAACTCCGAGACTGCTGGAGTGCCCAACCCCAGATTCCTGGAGTGCCCAATGCCCAACCCCAGACACTCCCTGGAGCGCCCAACAGAGTTTCGGAGTGTCTCTCTGGAATGCCCAATTCAATAGTGCCCAACCCAGAGTGTCCCTGAAAGGCCCAATCTAGAGTCCCTGCAGTGCCTGGCCCTGGAGTGCCCAGCCCGCGCTGGAAACCTAGAAACGCTACACCCCAGAAAAATTCCCGGAGTGCCCAATCTCAGAGACTTTCTTAAATGCCACACCCCAGAAACTCCCTGCCCAACCCCAAAGACTCCCTGGAGTGCCCAACGGCCAACCCCAGAGACTCCCTGGAGTGCCCAATTCCAGAGACTCCTGGAGTGCCCAGCCCCAGAGAGTCCCTGGAGTGCCCAACCCCAATTGCAAGCAAAAACTAAGAAAGTCGTATTTGAATCAACGTGTCTTTGTTTGAACATCTTGCTTGCGCTTTCCTTTTAACGAGGAGCAAGGTGGGGATGTTCGAAGTAAAATAATTTGAAAACCGGTTCTAAAGTACGTTCCGGCAAAAACAGCCTCAAAAGCGAACTCAAAACATATGGGTAATTGGAAACACTCAGGGGGTTATTGCCTTTGTCAAACGAAGTATGAGAAGTTTGAGGCTTTCTGCTTTTGCGGATGCGGCTCTGGGCAGGCTCTTTGTAGTAGAACGGTGCAAGTCGCTTTGAAATAGTAAGGCACTAGACTGTGGTGAAGTAGTCCACCCATGTCCATCCTGATGCTTAGATGTGTTCAATGCCTGATGGTTTCATCGTGTCGGGGTAACTACATCTGTATAGTTAACTACGCAAAGAACCAGCATGAAATCAGTGGTAGGGAAGTGCGTCAGAGAAAAGTACCAGCTAACACAAGCAGCGTGCCTCCGTGCCATGCAGTCGCGGCATGCTTGGTGCCTGGAAGCAGAAGAAGCCTAAACCCCTGAAACTCGACACAAAACACCCGAAAATTCTGAAATATCCCCCAAACCCAGCACCACCAGCACCACTGCAAGCATGCAGAGTAAGCCCAGCGCAGATTGCGCTCGTCCAAGCTCTCCTTGGCAAATTGCGAACATGCAATCAGCATGTTGTAGTTCATGCGGTGTGAGATGTCTCTTGGAAGGCATTCTGGCCATCAAAGAGTGTCGAGAGAGTTCCTGTTTTTGCCAAGGGTCTCGGCAGTCGCGCCGGCAAGGCTACTGTGGCAGCTGCGGCATCCCAGGCCAACCTTGGCTTGTGCAGGGCCGCTAGAATTGCAGTTCGGCCTGTTGTGGCTGAAATTTCCCGCAGTATGATGACCAACGTTGAGTCACCCGCAGGCCTGGAAACATAGCAAACACAAACTAGCCACCGCAGCAGATGGTCAACCGAGCGGAGGACATGTGTGACAGTCGTGCAGGTTCGGCGCGCGCCCAATCGGACGGGACGTTCGCTTGGATAGATCGTCTGCAATGCTACCTATGGTTGCCACAGTGTGAATGCTCAGAATGCGCACCTTGAGCTCAACAATTAAAACCCAAGCTCGTTCCAACTTCTCTTGATGTCCCCTGATGTTGAATTCTTTTCAGCCGAGAGTAGCAGCGGCACAAGCACGCAAGCAAATGAGGCATATGACAACATGGATCATGCATCGCGTGATTTCCACACACCATAGACATTGGGGCCGCAGCGCACTAGGCAGTACCATGACATTTTCAGGATCGCAACCCTGTACGTTACTTTACGTGGAAGCAAACCGACAATTCGAGCCAACTGGGCCGAGTCAACCTTAATCCGTGTGGCGCACCCATGTCCCATCTGGCGCGCTGAAGCCGTGATGAAAGCTGCACAAGGTGTTGGAAAAGTACCTCCAGTACAAAGGCGTTGAATGACAAAGTGCTCGCTGCAAGAACCTTTGCGGCCACCTCATGCACGTGGAAGACGCACATGTCAGCACAAACGGTCAACACAGCGCTGAAACTCGGAAAGCCCGGACTTTTTAGAGCGCCGAAGAAGATAGCCTTCAACCCAGCGCTTGCGCCTCATTCAACAGTCATCTGCAACACTCAAAAAATGTCGGCGCAAAACGGCAACACAAAAAACATGATTGTGAGTAGATTGGCAGGCCCTCACATGCCCTGCCGGGCAATGCAAGAACTACTTGCTTGGGCTCGGACATCTCCTCGACAAGTTCCGCTGGGAACTGAGAAATCTTGAGAAAGCCTTCCATTCAGCAGGACTCTGGCTTCCATCACTTAAGGAGAAGGCCTACACCTACCCGTAACGTGTACAGACGAAGCTCTACCGAATTAACAACTGGTCTCTGCACACAAGGAGCTGTGCTCCATCTTCCTATACATTAAGACATCGTGCATTCCAAGCAGCTGATGTTGGCTTCATTCACAAGGAACTGATCACCTGTCCAGGTTGTGGGGAAATTGAACACATGTTTGGCACTGTTCCATGTCTTCTTGGACTCCTGGGGAAGTAAGTCGAGCAGCCATGCAGCAACCTTGTTGGAACGATCCATTGTAGGCATGCTCAGCGCAGGGCTGGTGTGATGTTTGCGGGGTGCTGATAGTGATGCTTCTGCTATGCTGTGGTTGTTGCCTGCAGTTTTGACAACGAACACATTAGTAACACTCTCCGACTCTCTGCGTCGCGTATCCAAACAAACCGCCTGTGCCTCCTGGAACAAAAACGTCGATGCGGATGTGGTCACTGCCTCGTGCAATTTTCTCCACCGTCAGCACCAACTGCTTCCAAGCCTGGCACAGAGGTCTGATGTGGGTGAAAAGACACTCTCTGTTCATGGTGGGTGCCGTGCTGACCTTGCCCGTGAGCGGCGGCCGTGCAACACAGTCCAGGCAGCTGCCATCCCGAAAGATGTATCCTGGGCCGGCGATCGGTCGGTACAGCCCCAAAGTTGTAATTGGCCAAGATGCCGTTGGAGGCAAAGTTTGGAATTCCACAAGCCTTCCATCCAGCCAAGATGCCAACTTCAATGCTGGGGATGCATGGGCAGCTAGAGATACATTTTGAAACTTCGTCTGTCCGGGCCTGGTGCCCCAGAGCAGGTTGCGCGCGGTCTCCCTGCTGGTTTGCATCATTAAATCGTGCAGCGCCCTCCTCCCCAGACGACATGTTCCTTAGCCAATGCTATTCGTTCAGCTCTTGCTGCAGTTGGATGCTGCTCCTTGAACAACCTGGTTAGCCAAACTTAGCCAGGGTGCTGCACGAAAGTCCACTCACAAAAGAACAGCTTTCCCCAAAATGTCTGGCACTTCCTCGGGCACCAGAAGAACTGGGCCAGCGGAAGGCTGCCGCTTCGACAGCAGATGGCAGGTTAAGGCAAAGAGGCAGCTCATCTGGAGTACCCTGTTTGCCCGAAGTCTCGACCAACTCCTGCACGGAGCTGCAGCAGCAGCATAGGGCAGCCATGAAGAATCAAGCAAGAATCATGCTTTGAGCATGCCTCGACAAGCACGCCAGGCCGAGTGGATTCCTGTGAGACACGAGGAGGACCAAGCAAAGAAATCCATCAGCCCATGCACTGACATGACGGGGCCGCAGGCTGCAACCATGCCCATCTGGATATGTTCGTAGGCAAGCGTCTGTCGCCCAGTCGTCCAAGTGCCTCTCAGGTTGTGGGCTGGAGGGTCGTGTATGCCATCTTGGTGCGAGCCTTTAGAGACTTTAGCCATGCACAAACATATCTACAAGGTGCACTCGAGGGAGCCCTGCCTGTCATTCCATGCCTCCTTGAGGCCAGACGCGATCTCCTCATGGCTCACACTGAGGCCATTCACAAGATTCCTGCCATCCTTTATCACGTACCTCGGTGCGCAAGGAGCCCTTTTTCAGGCCTTCACTGAAACGATGCTCGGTCTATCCAAGTAGCACGTAGCTTGTCGCAGCCAGGTGAGTGGGCTTGGCCACAAAGCTTTGCGAGGGTAGACTTTGTAGAACAGCAAGCCTGCTTGCTGCAACATGCCGCAACCAACTGTCAAGCAAAACGACAACATGCTGTCTGGCACCAGGGTTCCTTCCAAGTAAGTAAGCAAGCGGCACTTCTGGTGACTCGTTTGACATGTAATGGATCTTCGCAATTGGAATCCTTGGCTGATGTTTATCGATATTTGGCTTGCAGCGGGCTTTGCCGGCTGTGCGAAATGCACTTCGGAAAACATCTAGGGCAGCTGAGACTCGACTCCTGCATCATCCATGATTTGAAGAGCACCTTTACACAAGTCATATTACAGACTTGCTGCCAAAAGCGAGGATGTGTGAAGCCTTCTTGGGCTCTCAGTAAGACTTCGTCAGCAAGTGGTAAAAACGTGATCATGAGCATCCCTCCGTTAAAGGCCTTGTCTGAGAACCGCCGCAAACCAGCCGACTCACTGTCCTCGCGCTGGCGCATGAGGTCATAGAGGCCAAGATCCAAATGAATCCCGTCCTTTGTCACAGAGCACGTAAGCAATGCACGGGGAATGGGTCAGGGCTACACAGGGAGGCATCATTTCACTGAAACTTGGTGTTGGGGACACCCGAGACTAGGGTCGAGACCCTCTTCCCTTAACTTTGTCTATCCCTGGGCTGCAGAGGCATGATCTCAAGGCTTAATCTTTCAGCCAACCGAAACGACCCCTGTTCCCATCACCCCCCCCCCTCCGTCCCACTAGCTCGTGAGATGGCTACCTGAACCTATCTGACTCTCTGCTTCAGGCCGCCACCTTCTGTCATCTCCCTGTTGCTCTGATTGAACTGGTGCTGCCTGATTCTTTTGCATTTGTTCCCCGCCCTCGGTGTTAGCTTCTCTCCTCGCCTGAGTCTCCTGTACTGGTCGCCCCTGTTACCTTGCCTGCCTACCAGTGCCCACCTCAGGAGAATCCTGCAGAGAATCCCGGAGTATCCCTGCAGTAGCCCGCCCCACCGAAACCCGCAGAGCATCCCTGGAGTGTCCACTGTCAGCCCACGGCACCCCAGAGAACCCTGCCCTCAAAATTCGTACAATATCCCTGTTTTTAGAGTCCTAGAGTGCTGGCTCGCACAGAATCCTGAAGTCGGCCTGAAGAGTATCCCGCAACCGACCACCTCCTCTGAATCCACAGAGCTCACGACCCTGAGTAACCCCAATGGATGCAGCCCCAACGATGAAATTCGCATCTGCTCTACTGTGGCATCGTCCAAGCTACAGCACCACCACCTACTTAGGGCAAGCTTCTTTATGGCAGGTCTGACTGCGTATGGGCCATGTTGAAAGCCATGAGTCTGCCAGGTTGAACGCGGGAGATGCAGCATGTGTCAGGTATTCTGGATCGTCTGCCCACATGTCCTGTACAAGCTGTGCGCGGCCGTTGAACAGTCAAGCCATTTCAGAGATGCGTTGCTGCTGCTTTGGTTTTCCCCGACCCTAGCGCTGTAGCCGCATCATCGAGCGCTCCTCATCGAGCTGTTCGACTTGTGACAGGTGTTTGGTGAGCCTGCCCACAGTTCGCACATCATGCCCCCCCCCCCCCCCCCCCCCAAACGGAAGCAGATGTGCTTTGGTTTCTATATGATTTCGAAGTACGGAACAAACGAAAACTTCCACGGCAGTCTTCCACAGAGTCCACAGAAGGAAGAGCAGCTTCCGCAGCGAAATTTTGTAAAGCTGTAGCGAAACTTTGTCAAGTTGTTTCCGTGAACCCCTTCCGAGAGTCCTACCCTTGCTGGCTTGAAAGATGCTTCCAGTCAGGTGCACATTTTCGGGCATGGGATCTGCAAGCGATGATGCAGATAATAGCACGATGAAAGCGGGCTTTTAGGGCTTCGGGGGTTGAAAGCATCTAGTTACGAGAGCAGGTTTGAGGAATTTCGGTTTCGGGCTGGACCACATCTGCAAAACACAGCAAAGAAATGCAAACAATGTCTTGCGTGCAATCGACAAGCCTTGCACGCTCCTCGGCACAGCTGGCGCCCGTTGCCGCCACAGAACTGGGGGAGGGGGAGAGGGGCGCATGATGAGGTTCTATGAAAAGCTGGGCGATGCTGCAGAAACGAGAACAGGCTCCAGAACTTGCGGGGCTTGTGGCCTACACTGAGGCAGCTTACAAAACTGCTGGGGTTTTAGCCTGGCCCTGCGCAGCCACCCCATGTCTGCGGCCATGGGAACCCCGTCCTGGCGCTGATGGCATCGCGAGCTTGAGCTTGGGCAAAGAGAGGTGACAGTATGGCTGCCGGTCTTCTGAGGTGTCTAGGCCGTGGTTAAGGGCTTCTTTGGGGCAGGCCCCAAGAACCAAACTCCATGATCATTTTATTCAGAAAGTCCTAAGAACGCCACCGAATGCTAAAGTCGTCTAAGGCCCTGTGTTGTGATGGCGCCAGTAGACTTTTTAACTTTAACGCGCATGTACTGGACCCACAATCTTTCTCTTGAAAAGCCTGCAAACGTCTGCAAACCTTCCTCCCGACAACACATCTCAGACCTGTAGACTTCTGGGGTCAACGGGACCGACTTCTTCCCACCCGTCATGCCTTGTAGCGCACCGGAAAGAGGCGAGGCATCCTCAGGAGCTCCCTAAGGGTTTTCTATGGGTCTTGAGTTCCAGGGGGCAAATCGTAGAGGTTGGAGTCTAAAGCTTGGAGTGTGGTGTTTCCAGGGCGCCAACATGCATCCAAGGTGCGCAAGCTTGCACGGAACCCAGGGCGCGAGCGGCAAGATCGATCGTGTCGTTTCTTCCTCACAGATTAGTCTCCGCATCAATCAGACCGGAATCAGCCCTCCGAATGCCAGACACCGATTGTAATCCAAGCAAACGGGTTGGCCGGCTAGTTTCTTGGCACAAAGCACGCGTTCGATGCAAGAAGGAGTAGCAGCTATTGTTCAGAGCTGTGTCACTGCGTTGCCACCAGGATTCTTGCACATAGAAGTACAGTGACACGTACACCTCAGCGGCTGTTGGGTTCAGCAGCTTAGGAGTCTTAGAATCGGAACGTAACGGAAAGTATCGGAATGTCTCGGAATGTATAGCGTACACTAGCCAAGTCTCGCAGTCTGCGCAGAAGGCGCGATAAGCCACACCGGATCGTGGGCTGAAGCGATACGGCTCTTCACCAATCTGCCACAAGCCTGCACTTGTTCATGGCATCGACTTGACGTTGTGGCTCGCATCTCTTGTCGCTATGCCGGCTACACCTCGAGACACGTGAACCAGGCGCCAGTGTCCGAGCAGCTCGCGGTTGAGGTCGGCTACCATCCAATCCTCTGGACTCCTTAATCATGCTCGCTGCACAGCGTAGCGACTGCGCAGGTGGCCGTTGTAGCCCCTGTGAGGAAGGGTAGCAAACTGCGGTGTACTAAAGTTCCACCACGATGTGGTTGCTGACGCCACCAAGAACAGACTTCCTATTCCTGCTCTGAGGTGTCGATGCACTCCTTAAACTCTAATTCTTGTATGGCCCAGCATCAATTGCAACATGCTCAGAGCTGGCAAGAAAATCGAAACCACTCCGGCTGGAGCTGGTGCAAGAAGCGAGGCATCTGCCAGGCAGACCAATGTCGTGATGACATGTCTGTCTCTGGTACTTTGGCGAAAGACTGAATTGACAGCCCATGGCCTCCGGGCACTACAGCGTGCCAAATTCCATGTCGCTGAAGAGATTGGGAAACCGCCTTGACTGCATCCTGTCGCCAAGGGAGTCTCGATGCGAGTACGGGCACTGATGTGAGCACGGCCTTGAAGATGCCTCTACTAAACATGGCAAGCCCACTCAGAGGCCTGATAGAGAGTGCTTGGCCGTTCTGCTCGAGCACTCCGAAGCATAGAGGTGTGAAATGGAAACGGTGAGAGGTCCATCAGAGGAACGTTGAATGCAAACCTGAAACGTCGGCCCAGACTTCCAGGTTTTCTGTTTGTGCTTGCTGCCTCTTTCAAATCAAACGCCTAGACAGGACTGCGAGATCCTTTCTTCCAATGTCTCCGACAGGGCGCATCCTGTCAGGATCCTGCGCCACTCGCTTGAATGTACTGTGCATCACCTCGGCCGACATTTAGGTGTGTCGTTTCGCCACTATGGCGCCAGGATATTATACACAAGCTCAAGGCATGAGTCAGGGGACGAGCGTTTCTTGGTCGCTGCGGACTCGATAAAGTTCCGAATCAGTGCGAGGTGCGGCGGCAGAGCCGCGACCGTTCCTGAGACGTCGTTGCCATTGAGCCATGGTGCTCAAGACGGTTGTGCCGTTCTCTTGGTTTGCCCAAAGTTTGCTCTACTGGGGTTGCAAGTTCATGTGCTTGCCTGACATCGCAACTTGTCAAGGATTAGTGTGTTCGACATTTCCTGTCCAAAGGGACTAGAAGAGTCATGTTTCTCATGTTGCGCCGTGGCACACAGGAACGCCAATGAGTAGACACAGCAAGAGACAAAATCCGTTTCATTTGTAATTAATCTTTCCGTCGGGGTGACTGCTCTAAGTTCATGAGTGAAGCTACGACTAGCTACAGTATCCTGCTGGCACCATGGCCTCTTGACCCCCTGCCGTAGTTGTCGCGAGATAACTGCCCACCCCATGTTGAGATCCTCAATTTTGAGACGCGGTGTGTGTGTGTGTGTGTGTGTGTGTTTTGTTTTCCTTTTCCGTCGTTTGGGCTGGGCTGATTCCCAACTCCAAGAGATGCTTTCAGACATCACCTTCCTCCGCATCCGAAGCAGTATATTTTCATGTGCACATAGCTTGGGCTAGCGTACCTACTAACTGGACCCAAGATGCCCCCTTCAATTTCGGAAGAGAGTCAAAGCCAGCAATGCTGCCAGCACCGCGTGCCCACAGCGGGGCCGCTTGGCTTTTCGCTTCAGCCCATCTGCTGCCTCTGGGCGTGCAGGCGCGGGGCTGAGATGTGGAATCATGGAAGCCGGCAGCGTAGGTTTTACTTCGGGCTTAGGAGTGCCCGGCCACGGCTTTTGCTTTGGGGTCTGTATCAAGGGAGACAGCTACAGAGAGTTTAGTTACTTGCAAGCACGTTTAACCATTCTGTTCGTTGGTCTTCGACACGGTCCGGTGGTGGCCTGCACCACTCGAGACAAGTGCTGCAGTAAGTCTTCACTGTACCTTACATGGGAGCTGTCACCAGGCTGCACGAACAGCAGTGCAACATTCAATTTCAGTCTTTTGGTTATCTTTCTGTTCTTCAACCCACTTCTGGCCACGGAGCGTGCATGGCAAGTTGGTCTCGCAATGGGCGCAAAGCGCCTCCGCACCGCTCTGCAACCAGCGAACAGATTCTTGCCATTCGTTCATCTGTCTTCTACTTTGCTGCGTACACGGCCTGAAGAAGCGGTGCTTCTGACTCACACTCGATCGATGCCAGTGCGAGCCTCAGATCTGACACAGTATAAGAATCCAGGAAAGCATGGCATGAACCGTTCCAAGTGGCTCATTACAACGGAGAGAGGGCGCTAATTCCTTGAGCTGCGACAGGTCTTGCGCCTCCAAAAAGTCAGTCTGGGAGAAACAGTTCGCGTTGAGTTCCGCTCACCTACTGCCAAAAGGTGGGCCTGTTGCAAAAACTTGAGAGGTCCAGGAAACGTCCTTAGCTCTCAGTGGCTCTCAGATGCTTAGCTTGCAGAAGCACATACGACTGCGTGTAACTTCTCAGTACTACCCAGCTACACGTACTGGTCGATGTGTGCCAGGATGCCAAAGTGGCCACGGTGGTGAAAGCGGCACATGTGCAGGAAGCGATGTGGACCTCACGGGGGACCGCAGCACGCTAAGGTAGCGAGTAGCCACGCCATCTTGTGCGAATAGCTGGGAACACTGGCCAGTGGTCCAAAACCGCCTTTCCTTTCAGGGTGCAGTAAGCGAGTTTGGCCACCATTGCCCAAGGCATTCTCAGAAACGCTGTGCAGGAATTGAACAGAAAAAACAGCATGGCCTTTCTGAAGATTCCATGCAAGAATCAAAAAGTGGGATGATCCATCCGGCTTGAACCGAATGACTTGGTCTTCAAACTCAGATGCTCCTGTCAGGCAAGTGCTTGATGTCTTTTTTTCTCTGTCCGAACTTGGTCCCCACTGTCTGTCCTGCACCATAGAGAGCCAAGATTGTCACAGCAAAGCCTTCGGGGCAAGCTCTGGCATTCTCTGCGTCGAAATGTGCCAAAGCCTGCAGGGCTGTATGCCATGGCCCTACCTCTCGTCGAAGCGATCCAAGACATCCCATGACTCTTGACGCTTCATGATCACCCCTCGCCTGGAGGATGGCCTGTCGTGCCAGTGAACGCGGCAGCTCGCTGCAAAGCAAACCCAAATACCTTAGCTTTTCTAGGCCATGCCCAAACCACAAGTACATGTTGGAAAGCTTCGAATGGCTGATACTGGCATGCACGACATAGCCCTGGGGTGACGGGCGAATCATGCGCACATGAGTCGTAAAACAAAACCTAAACCCTAAACCCTAAACCCTAAACCCTAAACCCTAAACCCTAAACCCTAAACCCTAAACAAGTCAGACAAACAACCAGGCACAAATCAGCAATCAGCTAAGGCGATTCTGTGGCATAGGTTGGGCCAGGTTATGTTAGATTAGGTTCGGCTAGACTTAGGTTTAGGGCATGTTGAAGTTTAGGATTAAGGTTGGAAGCAATTAGGTCTGGTCAGGTTAGGACAGGTTGAGCTTCGGTTCAGTTTCGAATCTGCTACTTTAGGTTCATGGTATGTTGGGGAGGGCGCACCCAGCGCACCCCAAGGTTGTTTCAAATGGGCCGGGGGAGGGGGGCTTCGAGATGGGCCTGCCAAGGCACACCCGTTTTGGGCCTGCTGCCCCGTATTGGAGCCGGGCAAGTGTTGCTTGGCTTGAGGTGTAGCTTCCCATTTTTCAAACGTTCGAGTTCGGACATTGTTCAAGCTCCACACTCTGATGTATCTCACATGTGTGCGCTTCGTATATCTCGGCATTTTCAAGCTCTCGAACACCGTTCCGGTTGAACCTTCCAACTCAAAGCTGCTCAATCTTTCGAGCTTGGGGCTGCGGGGTTTTATTGTTTTAACTTTTTAACTTGTAATCTTTCAAGCTCACCGTCCTTTTGTCGTTTCCAACTTTCAAAAGTCGAAGTCGAAAAGCATTCTCACGGCCTCTATCAAAACCTAAGCTAGCAAGCGTGGGACCAGCAAGCGTGAGCCCCACAATGGGACCGTCTTTATTGCTTTCCCCCCTGAACGGTCAAAACTGGCTTTGTCCCTCTTTACTTGGTCGGCTTTTATGAAATGATTTTGAAAAGGAATGAGTTTATACTGAGTCTATATGACTGAGAGGCCCAGCAATTGGCTTGAAAGGCGCACCACACTTGCGACACCCGGAAGACTTGACTTAATAGGGGATCCCACCGGGCACGCCCAAACGGTCACACGGTCCCTAAAAAATAGGGCCCAAGAGTTTGAGTTCGAAAAACCGATCAGGCCAGGAGTTTGAGAACTGGAATATCCACGAGTTTGTAGGTTTGAAACCTCGGAGGTTGAAGTTTGACGACAGACATTTTCGAAAGTTCGATACCTCGAATGAGTTTCAGACATGGAAAAGCTTGAGGCAGAGCGAGTTCGAAAGTTGGACAGCGAGTTTGAAGCTATCACCAGCCAGCTGGTACTGAAATACCAGAGATCCTTGAGCCCCCCCCCGAAGCCCCCAACACTAAGCCCCCCCCCCCCCCGGGAGCCATCCCGTTATGACCCCCACCGTCAAGGCCTAAGGTGGAGGGCTTCCTTACTCTACAAAGAGTTGGTTGTCGAGTTGGCAACAAACGGGCGGGATTCAACGCGCTTCCCACAGAAAGTTGCTTCCCACCTCGCTCGCACGCACAGAGTGAGCACCGAAAAAATCAACAGACATAGGATTACAAATGCCTCTTGCAGGGGCTTTGCAGTCTAGGACGCAGAGAGTTGCTTACGGAATGATAAGGACAAGATGTGAACGGGGGTGGGACTCGCCACGTTCTCAAAGAGAGACGGGTATCGAACAATGATGACAAAAGACAAAGGGGGTGGGGATTCACCATTTTTTCCGGAAAGAGTTGGTGTTTGACATGGACGGAACGATTTGGTGCGATAGCGAGATATATAGCGAGTATGTTTCGTCCAAGCGTGTGATGTGTATCAGAAATGAACTTTTGACACTTGAAGATAAACTGTTGACACTTTGAAGACGAAACAAAGCCTCTTCCTGTTTTGTGAATCATGGACACCTTACTTTTTCGGCAAACGTTTTGCGAATCGGTCTTCACTCGCCCTGAACGAACATAGCATTTGGAAGGGCAAGGGGCGTCCTCCAGTCGAAGCCGCGCAGGCGCCCTGTGCTGCAACCGGCAGGGAGCCCACCCCCTTGGCACTCGCCCTGGGCAGGGAGCTTTTCCAGGAGCTCTGGCGTCCTCCATAGGCTCTGCTGAGACTCGGCCGTCTGCAGGATGAGCAGCCAAGCGACCAGGATTTTATGGGCGAGCATGGCACAGCATGGTCAGCATCCAGCGACTGAGGTGAGACAGCCGGCTTGAGAGAGATGCACACAGTAACTGGCCTGCAGCATATCCACTTGATCATTGCTTGCCTTGCCCCGCTACTTCGACGTTGTACTTTGGACGTGTGCAAACAAACCTATGTGATGTCTAAATTCCGAGATGAGCACCTCGTGATGACGGCTGCTGGCATCAACTAGCTGTTAACATCACGTAGCCTGTTGAGGCGGAGTCAGAGAGTCCAAAGATCCGAGATAGGGGGGGGGCACGTGCACAGAAACGCCAGCTGCGCGATGTAAAGCCAGGCAAGGCCATGGCGCCAGACCAGGCGCCCCACCGCCACCTAAGGCCATGCTTTTAAGTTTTGCAAACATGTTCTCCAAACATGTTCCTCAAACATTTCGTCTCACTTTCCGTCATTGAGGCAATTGTGGCAATCCTCTCGGGCCCACACTCGCTCCACGACAGCTGCTGCCAAAGTCACAGCATGGGCCTTGGCAATACATGCGGTGACAGGACATGCACACAAAGACAAAGTAAAAGCTCGTGCGTTCAGCCACGGCACAGTCACAGTCTGAGAGCAACTTGTCGGTTTGGTTAGATGTTGTACATTCGTTCAAGCTTGGCTCCACGCACTCCATAGGATCACAACCGGAGTGTTTGACCTGCGCGCGGCTTCGGCAAATGATGTCCCGCTACCCTCTACTGCCACACACAGCGACGCGCAAATGGTCCATCTTTTTCTGTCAGCCCACGTCACCCGCTGATCCCCGGGCGGGCTCAACTGCGAAGTCGCGGGACCGCATGGTGATACCGTGTGATACCTCACCCTGTCTCACCTTCGGACATCCCGGTGGCCCGCGCTCATGGCGTCGCGGCCAATCTGAAATCCGGCCGTGCCGTCTGGCTGCGCTGAAGGGTTGAACCTGGACTGCTCGAATGCCTGCCACCATCATCATTCCGCACCGTGACTTCGTGAAAAAATGCGAGACACTTACAATAGGCCAATAGGCTGCATGTGCGAACGGCAGTATGAGCGAAGTGATGAAGCCAATCCAACCACAATCCAAAGATGTCCGCCCAAGATTCTTAGATTCTTAGATTATGTTGTGTTCGGTGCAGTCGGCCTCCCACAGACCCGCCGTGACCAAGAATGCTTGCAAGGCTCCGATGGCCTGTGGCTTTCAAGTTCTTGCAATGCTTTTTGCAGGTAAGTCGGGCCAATCTAAGTCTTCAGTCTTTTAATAACATCCCCCCCGGCCTGCGCGGCCGCTGGAGGATCACAGCTGACCTTTGTTGACCCATGCACTCGGGGAGTCCACTGGCCCATCCACTTGCTCTGCCAATTTCTGCTGATGCCCAGGTGCGTGATGCAACGACTGGCCCTTCCTCACCGAAGCAACGAAAGCAGCAACGAAAAGCACGTGAGTGGTGTCGACCTCACGCGACCTCTGCAACCTAGGGGCTTCGGACCGAACAGAATCACGCCCGAGGGCCCTTCCAGCGAGGGCCCTCCCAGTTGGGCATCAGCTCCTGGAGAGGACTTCGTGAAGCAGCTGAAGCAGCTGAAGCCGAGTTCTGCTTAAGTGGTCTTGCCCAGCGGCTTGCACTCTGGCGCATGTTGGCCATGTGTGCACCACCAGCCAGCGCATGGGAAACGTCTGCAGAAGCCATGCGTCCTAAGAAGGACAGCAGCCTACAGGGCGTACAGCACCCAGTACGTGCTCGACATGTTCCACTTTTCTCATTTCTGTCTGCTGTAGGACGGTACCGGGTTGACTCATTGAACTCAGTGACCCAGGACATCCCAGGACTCTCTTGCAAGCGAGCATCTTGCACGCTTGGCCTCTGGCTCTGGCCTCGCTCCTCAAGTCTCGCTCACTCTCGCTCACCCTCGCTCACCCTCGCTCACCCTCGCTCACTCGCTCAATGGCTACAGGGTAGTCCGGGTCGTGCCTGCCGCACGTTGGGACCAACGCTTGGAATCCTTGCTCACTCGACCTCTTCGGAATCCGGACGGACAAGCTGATGTGTTTGACTGGGGAGGAAGAGGCTAGTAGCGGTTGTACGCAATGCGTGCTTTGTAGAACAGGACCCACACCAAAGTGTCATGGACTATGTTTTTTTCAAAGAGCTTCTGCGTGCACTGCTTCGTGCCTGTGGCCCCTTCGTTCGCCAGCTTGTCGGCCAGTTCCTAAGCTCTTGAAACTCCATCAAATGCTTCAGAACGAAAAAACTTTTCGCAAGTTGCCACAGTCCTCTACTCTAGGCTCCCTATGCTATTAACTACACAACTCAATTGACGGCACTATGACGCAAGCGGCATTGCCCACGTCGCCAGCATGGCCCTTGACCCAGTTCAGCTGCAGCCTTCTTCTGGTAGACATGTCCTGGAGAGCCAGACGACATGAGCATGCTAGTTTTGGGGCATTTTCAAACCCACTCTATGGTTTAAAACATCCCCAAACCACCGCCCACAGTGATCTTTGAAACGCTCCTGCCAGAGCCCTTGAACCGATGCCACGAGGTCCAGATTCGCGTGCGCGCGGTTTTCGCCGGTCATCGCCTCACAGAAACAGTGACCAGTTGGTCACGCTACTTCGAGGTTGCACCACTAAGAAAGGAAAATGCCGTCATGCGCCGACTTCCAATTCGCTTCCTATACTTCTTGGTGGGGCCCGGTGACTCTAGTGACGCGACTTGGTGAAACCCAGCAACGTCCGAGGCCTTTTTCGCATACTGTGAGTCGTAGCAGAGCACCGCGGGCCTTGCCACTGCAATCCACCCTTGCCGTCAGTCCCTCAAGCACTACTAGACACCGACATTATGACTAGTTCCAGGAGCGCCAGTGTCGGCACGATGAAAGCATGAAGCCGAGCAGCCCTAGACACACTCCCGAACCCAGTGCACCTGTCTTTGGGTCCTGGCGCTTCGTCGCGAAGCCACAAAAGGGCCTTTGAGATGACGGCATCAAGCTGGAATGCTGGAGGAGCGCGTTTGACATGTTCCTCGTCCCACGTCCCTCAACAACCCCTAACGGTCCCTGAACGTCACATAAGATCACAACACACCCACTCTTGGTCAGCAAGGCCTCGCCGAAGGCAGTCAGCTCTGCCGTGTTGTTGGAGCACACCTTGCAATGTGACGTACAACAAAGCCGGACCGTGGCATCGACATGAGAGACATCCAAAGTCACAGGCCTCCGCACCAAGGCTGAAAGGTGAGCTGCGGTTGACCTCCCAAAAACAGTCTTGTCAGGACTCTGCCAAATTGTATGTCTACATATGTCTGTGTTCCCTTTTCTGCCGATGTTTCTCTGCCATCGCAGTGTACCTCCACGGGTCCAAAGAGGCGGGCTGCCTCCCTCTTGCCATGGCCTGGCCTTAGACGCATGTGGATGGTCTTGGCCATAGCAGCATCTTACGTTCCGCTTGCCGAAAGACATCTTTGAGAGCGCGGCGAAGAAGAGTAAACTGCAACGCCCCACCCAGCAGAATGCGCCACATCGTGGACATTTTCTGAACACAAGTGAGCTATGCAAGGAATGCTGATGGCAAGACAGAGACATATGGCTGCTGTGGCAATGTGCTCTCTGCCAGGCATGACCAAGCGGCGGTTCGTTGGACAAGCTCCGTCCAAGTAGAGGTACCAAGACTCACCTGCAGGAGTTAACTGCAGGAGTAACGCCGAACTTGGCCAAAGTCGTCGCACATTGCGATACCGATAAGGTGAGGTCACTTGATGCCACTTTGATCCCGAATCTGCAGCCTTCCAGGACCGGTGGGTCAACCAGCGCAGCTGCTCTGGGCCCCTGTGCAACAGGTTGAGTGATGTTGAGTGGCATGACTCGATGACTCGATGACATCAGCTGTGAGTCCACTCACAATGACCGAGCCTGCGGCACGGTATTTGCCTGGTGCCGGATGGCCTGCAACCACTTGTGACCAGCTTTATCATGCGCAAGTAAGTCTGGTGATGTCTGGGGTATTGCATGCAGAATTTCAAGCCGACGCAATTCACAGCTTGGGGCTCTTCCGGCTGCGTAGCCGCGAGGATCGCTCACTGCGAAGTCTTTTCACAGGCTACCGATGACTTACGATGACTCGCCCCGAACCTGCAGCGCGGCATGGGCTCTAGAGTCTCCAGGTTGCGAGGCAGCCTGCATGCACATGTTCGAAACCAACGTGTCGAAGATCAAAAAGGCGTTTTGTCGAGTTACGGGGGGAGGGCTTGGTTGTAGAGTCTGCTTTGGACTTCCATGGCTCAGCATGCTCTTTGGGAGGCTTCGCATTTAGTGGGTACCCCCGACACTCAACTCGGCCAATATGTGCTGAGCCAGTTGCCTGACATATTATGAGCTTCTTGCTGCTTTTTGCTGGCAAAATGCCCTCCAAGATGTGATGCTAGCATAGGAAGTTTCACTGAAACGAAGCTGCAGTAGCTGTTAGCTTCTCCAGCCTCAGCAGGCATTCTGGCAACAAGCTTCCGGCTGCACAATTGAAGAGTTCTCATTTCCTAACACAACATGTATGACTCGCCTCGATGGCATGCTTCAACTTCGCTTCCAGCACTGCCGCATCGGCACCCTGGCGAAACATCTGCAACTCCACGCACGACTACAGAAGATGCTGCAAGATAACACCGGTTTTTCTTCGCAGCGTCTGCTGCTCGGCCTGTACAAAGACGGTGCCCTTTGTGGCATAATGACTCACCTAGCCGACATGCATGAGCATACAATGGCATGCGACCACGGAAGGGCAGGCTACTTCAGACATGTGCAATCATGAAAACATATGAAAAAATGACTGAAAGCAGCAGATTGCAGTCAGGAAACGGAAGCTCTCCAGCCTGAGCACATCGCTCCAATCATGGTGGGGTATCTTTGAGAACTCTTGTCTGATGCACCTGCAGTACACGCCTCCAAAAACATTCCAAGACAATCAATCGGCAAGAATTGCCAGGCTGCTAGATGCGAGGTGCAACGACTACACTGGTGCAATCCACAAGCTGTTTTAAGTGAAGAAACATGTGAAAAGACATGGCCAAACTCCCTGAATGCCTAGCCATGCCCAGCCTGTGCACTGATGCTGTTGCTGCGTGTTAGGCAGCTGCTTCCACGTGGGCCTTTCGCCCAAGAGTCGCAGTGCATCCTCCAGGCACTCCAGTCCTCAAAGCAAGCGCGAAGCGCGCAGACCAAAAGACTCCAAGCAAAACAACGGTGCCCTTCCACTCTGCCAAGTTTCGGCACGTCTGGCGTTCAGACTTTCCCATGAGACTCACAAGTGTCTGTACAGCATCTGGCAGGAGTCGCACCCGGCATGATGCCATTAAGACAAAAAGCTGCAGTGACTGAAGCAAGTACTCTCCCCAGCTCCCGTCAACAAATAGCCCATGGAACTGGATTCTTCACTCTAGTCTCTTTGGCGCGGCGCTACCAGTACTGCAGGTTGTGTGAACGACTTCCTAACTTCGGATCTTGCGGACTCGCGAAGCAGCATGAAGCAGTTCCTTTTTTCTCGTGTGATCATTCTGTTCCCGTACCCAAGGCAGCCAGCTCTGACTGCGAGAGACCTCGTGTGAGGATGCGCCGGATGCAGTTTATTGCTCAGCAAGTTTCGCTGCCCTCCCCAACCCAAACATTCTCTGAACGATGGAAACCACCCACCCTGGCCTGACATTGCTGCATCCGCAAATTTGGCAATCTCCTGGTCACAGCAATCAGGATATGGAGACCTAAACGGTTCACTCAGTGCTGCATGAGCAAAATCATGTGTCACATTGCGCAGGATACTGAATAGTCCAGAACCAGTATGTGGGCAACTCCTCCATCCCTCATCCACCAGCATAGACAAGAACTCTCATCACAGATGCGAAGCCCATCCTTGCCTTCGCCAACTTCTTGTTGCTTCTGACCTGCTTTGAAAGATCCGTACGAACACACCTCTTACAGTAGGATGGCCTGGAGGCCAGAGAATGTTTGTGTGTCGAACGGTGTGCCACAGCGCGCCTTCTCTTTCTGCACGGCCTCAAGTTCACGTTCTGCCTGGAGTCAGGAGGAGCAGTGGGGTGGCACACGATCAAATACTAACCGATGTCTTGTTCCTAGCCCAAGCTTGAGCAGACCTTCTCACTCGCTCTCACTCAACAAAGACATGCGGCTACTGCTTCTGTGGAATGGAAACATGTTAAGTTGTGCCCCATCCAATATCACCTTCAAACCTGTTTAGTCGGCCTGGCGCAGGAGTGCTGCTGTTGCCTCGCCAGGCCTGCCGGGCTAAATGCGGCGCTTGCGCTCGTCTTCAGGTTAGCGTCAGGCCCTGGATTGTTCGTTCAGGTTGTTCGTTGCTTGCTTTTGTATGCCGGCCAATGTCGGCCACCTTTGCGGAGCGAAGCCTTCACTTCACATTGACATGGCCGTGTCTTTGCTGCCTCAGGGCCGCCGCAGCTGCCAGGTCGTTCCTTGCAGGCTCGATTCGCTGCCTTCCAGGAGAGCTGGCGATGGCTTGGACATGGCTGGAAACTTGGCTGGAACATGGAACTACGAGTACGGCCGCATGCTGAGGCACTTCAGCGCTTTATGGGCCGGTCTGGCCTTGACAAGCGCGTCTTGGCACGCAGGTAGTAGGCCTCGCGGGATCCATCAGGCACTAGGCACTGCATGGCACTGCTCACCCCTCTTCTGCGAAGTCGGCTCATGCCTTGACAAGTTGCTCCTTGCACTCCTCGTCCTTCGCAACTCGCGGAGAACCCGCTGCAGAATGCGTTGCCCACAGCGATATCACGATGGACAGGTCCTGGCAGGGGAATGACAGATGCTCAAGCGAACGCAACTGCTCCATGGATTTACTTTGCTGGAGAACTGCTGGAGAGCTCGGCATTTGGGCAAAAGGCCTGAATGTTGCTTCGTGTGTTGCGTGTGTTGCATGTGTATGTCCGTGTGCTGGTTGTGTGCGTGTGTATGTGTTGGTAGTGCGCGCGCGTGTGTTGGTAGTGCGTTCGTGCGTGCCGGCGGGCGGGCAGGCATGCGGCGTGGGTGTGTGGGTGTGCGGGTGTGCGGGCGTGCGGGCGTGCGGGGGTGCGGGGGTGCGGGGGTGCGGGGGTGCGGGGGTGCGGGGGTGCGGGGGTGCTGGGGTGCGGGGGTGCGGGGGTGCGGGGGTGCGGGGGTGCGGGGGTGCGGGGGTGCAGGGGTGCGGGTTTGCGTGTGTGCGTGTGTGCGTGTGAGATAAAGGGTACTTGCCATAGATCGAGCTCTGGCCCTGACACTGTTTCGTGAACTTCGGTACCACAGAGCTGGCAAGCAGCTGATCTCCAGTTTTCTGAGAGCTGCACGTGCGTAGCCCGAGATTCTAGAGAACAGGTGTAGACAGGCCCAGATCACCAATGATCCACGGATGCTTCACTCAACCGGTAGATACTTGACTACTCCCTGGTCCTGTGCAGCTTCAGCTTGGTGCCCAAGCTGCGTGAGTGCCCGTGAGCGATTCAGATGCAAGCTGCCCTGGGCGAGGCTAGGAGCTCCGTCAGATGCTGAACAGCGAAAAAACGCAAGCACCCGTCTCTGCCCAAGGCTCCTGAAGCATCAGCTGCTCCAAACGCACACCAAGAACTGCAGATCCGGGAATTCCCTCAATGACCTGGGTCGTTCGCAGAACATATTGGGTTGGCCTAGTGACTAATTCGCACTGTTCAGCTTGCGAAGAAACACTGTGGCATGCGCTTCGCCGGTACCACAAAGCTTCAGATCTAGGCGATCAGCAGCGCCTGCGGTCAAACAAGTCGGATATCGAATGGCACCCTCTTGACTCTGGCCTCGGCAAACTACACGCGCAGGCTGCAAAGAGCCGTGTCCTCAGCGGTTGTGGTCAGACCATCGATGCAGACAGCGCGTTTCAGCCGAGCTTCGATTTGCCAATACCCACTCCACGTTGTCCTTGCCAAGGTTCGCGGATTGAAACAGAATGTCACGACCCGCATATTCAGGACATGGAGTGCTGACTTGCTCGATTTTGGCCACTACCTGCAACCATCTGTGTGCTTTCCATGTAGACCGGATAAGGAGCATGTATATACACTCTATCAACCCCAGCACATGAGCAAGATCCTGAGCCGAGCCCGCACAGCTCTCAAGCAACTTCAGGCCCCGGGTGTAGAACTCTGCCGCAGCCTCGCAGAGTATCAGGGAAAGTCAGGAGGCGCAAGGCAAGGCCTCCAAGGCCCACAAGCATTCTCAAGTGATTGGCCTCCATGTCGCCCAGCTTGAACAACAGATTTCCAACGTCCTGCCGGCATTTGTTGGCCAATGCAAACATGAATTTA
Source organism: Symbiodinium natans (assembly GCA_905221605.1). NCBI lineage: Eukaryota > Dinophyceae > Suessiales > Symbiodiniaceae > Symbiodinium > Symbiodinium natans. The sequence goes on along the minus strand of CAJNDS010002663.1, from coordinate 252,151 downwards.
AGATCATTTTCGGCCCGCCCGTGTCAGGCCATAGGCTGGCCCAGCCTTCGCACCCTGAGCACCCAGAGTTTCGAAGGCATCATCGAAGCACAGCTCCTCATCTTCAAGGGGCCTCAAGAACCCACCGACCCAAACCACACAAGCGGCCGTTTGTTGGAGAGCTTTGGCCTCAAGCTGTCAGCGCTCACTGTCGCTTCTCCTGGATTGCTCAGGGCCTTGCACAGACAGTCGAGGCTTCTGACATCCTCTAACTCAAGGCAATAAGCACTTCGAGCGACGAAGCAAGATGCAATCATGTGCCTCTGCGCTCTTCACAGGGGTCCCAAGAAAGGCGACATCTACCTGAGAGCAGCATAGCACAGACATTCATTTGCTCACAGGCCTGCCAAGAAAAACTCAGTGCGGCTAGACTCCAAAAATCTGGAGGGATGAAGGGCCTCCAGCAACATCCTCAAGTTCGTTTGGTTGGCCGAAGAGAGGCCCAACGCCAAAATGTGCACGGAATTGTGCTGGGAACGCGATGGCACACGGTTTGGACCACGGATTGCACACGGGGCCGAGCTGGGCTGAGGCGGCCGAGGTGAGAGCGGGATTTGGCACATTCGACGGCGCAAAATAATTGTGGGTGCTGCAATGCTATGCCGGGACCTAGGCCAGAGCGCCCAACATGTGTGTCGGGCCTTGGCCCTAGACAGAGAAAAACCCTAGTGGCACAGTGTGTCCGAGTGCGCGCGCACGCACTCGCGCGCGTGCATGTGCGAGGTGTGACAGTGACAGTACCATACAACGCATTCATTTGTGCTTCCCAGAACTCTCCAGATCCCGCCCTCGAATTGAGTTGAAAGTTTCTCTCGACACTCCGAACTTTGCCAAGGCAGCCGGTCTGCGGTACAGGAGAGTCTTACTTCAAACGGAACTTTTGGCATATGCACCGGGGAGGATGTCAAAGCGAGTTGCTGACATGGTCAGCCATCGGCTAAACAATGACTCGCATGGTCTGGTGCCGGGCATAGGGGCCTGGCTGTTGCTTCACTCTCATTGACATACTCCACCATGGCACGCCGAATCTGGCCAGACGGCAGGTGAACCTCGGGCCATGGCGCGAGCTTCATTGGCCAGCAATGGCCAGTATGTGCAGATACTGCAAGAGGCTTGGAGCCCTGGCCCGCACGATCTTTCCGATGGAGCACAGGGGTGTCTCGTGATAGGTTGGCCTTCATGCAGTCTGAGCTTTGCAAAGCTCTGCCAGATTCATATCTGGCCCATCTGGCCTCAGGGGTCGAACGCCTCGCTGGCGCTGGGCCTCCATCGCATCCTCACCACAAGCGTTGTCTGGCATCCCTCGAACATCGTATTGGTTTAATTGTTTACATGTTGGAGGGGCAACTTGAACAGTGACTGGCTAAGGTAGAAGCTTAGCCAAATCGAATGCATGGCCTGCACATACCCAATTATTCCCGAATCAGCCAAAATTCTTGGAAACAAACGAGAAGTCGCCTGCATCAGAGCAGTCAGCCACCACGGGCGACGAAGGCGAGAGTGGCCAGCATGGCAAGTGAAAGTGACTTGACTGCAACTGGTGATGAATCGTCAGATGCAGGGCCATATTCTGCGCTAACCGCAAGTAGGCTAGTAGCAGACGACCATAGACGACCACTCTGATCAGGTGCTGCATGCTGTATCATGCTGTGCCGATTCTGGGGTTGTGCGTCTGCATGTTGCGAGCTTGACTTCGTGTCAGGCCTGATTGTCAGTGAAAGGATCATCGACCGGCCTTTTACCGTGACCCTCTTTACTCTCAGACGCTTTCAGGGTTGAAAACTTGGGACCGTGTAGTGCAAGCACGAGCCCTGAAAGACATTGCAAGACATTGCAAGACATTGCAAGACATTGCAAGACCGGGGAGAGCGCACGGTGAGAGAATCGCGAAGAGCAACGAGGACAAGGCCACAAGGCCATGTGGGAGGGGCTGCAGTGGATGGACCTGAAACGATCGCCGCGATGCAAGTCTGCTTGAGATTGCTCGAGAGGGCCACAGATGAGACAGCTCGCTAGGCGAAGACTGTGCAGTCCATTGCTGTCCTTTCTCTGAGACCAAGGCCAGCTCAAGCACCTCACGCTGCGTGCAAGGCTTCTCTGATCAAAGGGGCAGCGCGCAAGGCCAAAAGCCAAGAGACTCCTGGGCTCCTGGCAAGCTGAGGCGCCATGATGATCGAGCCGAGCCGCCGAAGAAGAAACAACGGCAAAAGTGTACACCTCGTGCACGCCCGGAATTGCCACCCTTCTGCTCTCAGCAGTACCAGCGCTTGTCGCACTTTGGGCTCCGGCCACAACAAGTTTCGAATCAAGCCAAACAGACATGACCATGACCTTGGGCAACTTTAGCAAGACAACTTTAGCAAGGAAAGAACCTTCGTGTGACATGCTTGCCAACGGAGTATGGCACAATATCACATAGAGACGTGAACGCACTAGCGGTCTCAGCACACCGTCCACGTGCAGTGCTGAGATGGCTACAAGGCACCAGAAGATATCTTCAGTACCTGCAATAAAGGTTCCGAGCTAACCCGAGCTAGGTGCATGCGCGCGGCTGCAGATACGTCACCACAGTCACATTGGCATACATACAAGAAACTGGCAGCGTCCGTTGCAGGATGAAGATGGATGAAGCACTTGATGATATGTAAGCTCGTCTTGCGAAACATGAAACGCAATCTGTCAACATCCATTCAACAAGTCCTGTTCTCCAGCAAAGGCGCACCAGGCAGAGTCCGATCAGCCCAAAGGGCAGAAATGCCACAAGGGGCAGCTCTCCCCGCAAGTACCTGTGCTCAAAGAACTGGCCACGTTAAGACGCACGGGGGGTGATTGAGATGCGCCATGGCCATCGATGGCCGCTATGACCAGCAAAGAGGATGTTCTTACAACAGCAGTGCAAGAAAACGAGGGCGCACCAGACCGCCAAGACGCAGGTGGTGGTCAACGCCTACATGGGTGACAGACGGTCCAGGCAGCAACGCTGCCAAATCTGGAGACTCGGCGCATCCCCTGCTCAGCAACTCGATTCTACGCCGCCGGCCTCTGCGGCGTGTCGAGCCAAGCGCTGCGGGTCGGACCTGGAAGTTGGGTGGCTGGCGCCACAACTAAAGGAACAATAACTGTCGACTCGATTTTTTTCCGGTCTGCCACTTTCGATGGGGCCGGTGATGAACTGCCAAAGACAGCAACCGAATGAAAACCTAACCTAACCGCAACTACAGCAAGAACTATCCTGTGTCGCACAAATCGGTGGGTGGCACTGAAACACCAAGTCGCGGACGTAAAGAATCGTCGGGCGCGCAACGAACGTGGTGGAGGTCTGTGCAGTGGCAATGACGCCTCGAGAAAACAACCTTCAGCACCTATTACCTACAGGATGGCCCTCAACCGCGAAAGGGGTTGCTTTCTCTTCCATTACTTCGCACAAGCCATCTGGAATGGAAGCCGCAGACTTCCAAAGCAGTCTTTCCAGGGCTCTTACTGCCAGAACCGCAAACTTGTGCACACTTACCTTGGCAAGCACGGATGGCATGTGCTATGACGCGTGCAACCTCGTCATTGGAAGGAGTGGAACAATACATAGCGATGACAACACCTATAACCAAGCTCTGCGCGTCTGCTAAAATCTAACCCTGAAACTGACATGCCGAGCTACGCAGCCGAAAAGGAGGACGAAAGTGACGCGGGCAACAAGGGGCAAAGATGCCTGCCATCAGAGTCATCAGAGCTGTGTGCACATGTGTCACGAAATACAAAATACAAAGAAAGTAGCACGCAGCCTTGGTTTATCAGGGGCACAATGGCTCCTGTCTATAGTCTGTAAGAGTCCAGCAGACACGCCTCCTTTCCCTGCAGGCAGTCTTGGAAGCCCATGAGCATCATCACCAGGACGGCACTGCAGGCAAACAGCGAAACACTCCACTGTCATCGACTGAGAGTGGACACGGACCAGACTCTCTACCAGCAATAGAACTTTCTGAGGTGAGGGAATGCTGTACAAGTTTGGTCTCAAGCACGGAGCTGAATGTTGTCTTGAAACGACATGGCGCAGATCGGACCTCCTCACCAGTTGCCCGGCAAAATCCTGCATGTAGTGAAACCTGCACCAGATCTCCACAAGATCACAAACACCCCCCTAGCCTCCAAGCACTGCACGTCAAGAACCAGGGCTCCGGGCGCAAAGCTGCCGATTCCCGGCTGTTCCTCACGGCCAAGATACCTTCTGCCAGAAAGAGCTGTGGTGGAAGGCTTTTCAAGTTTCACTGCATGAACCACAGCTGACGCTACAACTATCCAAAAGAATGCTTCTGCCGATCGGCAAGATATGACTGGGACACCCCTGCCGCGACCAAAGCCCCCGCGTTTCTGATGCCGAAGGGTATGAGCTTGCATTCAGAAAGGTTACTGAAACAATTTTACAAATGGTGCACTGCACTGCAGCAGGCCAAACGATTGCTTCTAGTTTCCGGTTGCTCATCTCATGACGCGAGCCTGCCGTGTTCGAAGAGTTTGTTGCACTCACTCGATTTGAGACTGTCACAGTTAGTTGTTCTGCTTAGTTCCATCGACGTTTCTTTGTACCGTGAGCTTTCAGGTTTGACCGACAACTCTCTCGCGAAGGTGGTTTACAAATGTCTAGAAAGCCCCATTCGCACGTCAGGTGAGTGGACTGTACGTTGTGATGCTACCTACGATGATAAAATGCACCGCGCCCCACATCCAAATCCACTGGCTGCTTGATTCGGCTGCGCCACGGCTCTCGGCAGACTCCGCAGCGTGGCCTTCCTGCACCTGTCAAGAGGCCCGCGAGATCCCGCGAGGCGTGACTTGAATCCTTAAGAGCTCGTTTGATACTCTCAGTAGCGGGATGTGGCGTGGAGCGGTGCGGCCATGAAGTCTCACACAGATTCCCCGCGCCGGATGGAACAGATGGTACAACGAATCAACCTTAGCCTGGCGTGCCTGTAAGACTCTGTTCAGACATCATTGCACCGAGATGGCTGAAGAGCACACATTGCCGCGCTGATCCGCACTGACTACGGTGCATCATTGCGTACAGAATCACACAGCGTCACCATCGCCTCCGGCCCGGCGCAAGTGCCTCATCCACCTGGCATAGGCGTTGCTGTCATGTCCTATCCTCGACTCTTCGGTGCAGCGCAACAGCAAAAGCAAATGCTTCCAAGCGAGCAAGAGGAGCTGCTCCACACACGAGGCATGAACACCGCTCATGGACCTGGCGCACGGGTTCGCATTTGTTCGCAACGGCTCGAAACTACACAAGGTCAGATCTCTCGCATAAGGAAACTGCATGGAGCATGTACCGCCGCTCGCTCATGGCTCCTCACCGTGCATTGAAGACACTGGCAGGGCTTCAAAGGCCCTGGAAGTGAACAACTTGGGTCACCCTGAGATGCGCGAAGCCTTGATTGATGATGTATCATATATCATCATTTCATATGATGTAATATCATATATTATATTATAATCTCTTATCATATAGTAGACTCAGACACTGCGACCAAAAGGTTGTTGGCTGTCACTTCTCAGGTAATGACAGGCTGCACGGCTGCAGAGACATTATCTTGAAAAAATATTCTCAGTGAGCCGCATGGGCAAGCTGCACCCATTGCACTTCCCAACACCAAGATTCCTCTCTGAACTCTATGGCCTAAACTGGTCCTGAATCAAGCTCTCGAAGGACTGTTAAGCTGCTGAGCTCTGACTATCTTGCCCATGGCTTCACTTCGGCATTCACGAGGTGGTGACCGCAGTTCAGTACTCGCCATTGAAATTGGCGTCCTTAACCTGACTGGTATGGAGATGTCAGAGTGCCTTCTTTTCTTAAGCCCCATTCTCCTCACTTCCGTTCAAGGCACAATCCAGTGAGGTGAACAGACATGACTACGGCTTGAAGCAAGTGGCTGTGCCGCCACGCGTGGATCCTGGTGCGAACCATTCAAAGAGGTCCTGCACATCCTTGGAGAACTTGACTCACGTACAGAGACTCCTACGATCTGCTTAAGTTAAGTCCAAGCCTCATCCATGTTCATGGATACAGGCGTGTAGTCGACAGGCGGCTGCGCCGGGCAAGCATTGTCAATGACGCAGAACTTCCTCACAGAAGCGGGAAGACGCAATAATGAACAACATAGACAACAGACTCATCCCTCAACTTCCGATGATCTACAAAGCTGCGCAAGCTTCCTGCAACAAGCTGTCAACAAGTGCAGCTGCTCATTCGCTTCCCCCTTGAATTAAACACCCCCCTAACTAGAAAAAAACACTTTCCGGAAAACTCCGCCGAAACCGACCCCGCCTTTTAAACCCTATTCCAAATTGGGGGGGGGGGGGGGTTCAGGGCCTCAAAAACCTTCAAGCCAATCTAAACCCTATCCCAAAAGATGGCATATGGATAAGAAACATCCCCCTAATATTGAAACACATTTCGAGTTTCTATTGGGGGGGGGGGGGGGGGGGGGGGGGCCGCCCGCTTTAAAATGGGGGGAAGGGATTATTGTGCAACGAAGAAGCGACCAGTCAAATCCTGAGAAGCAGCACACTTTTGTGACATGTCGCTCCAAGGCAGATGCTCCAGAGAAGCATCCAAACGTGTTTAGGTGTCTGGGTTTCAGGTTATGTGCCTGGGGTTTGGTCTGACAAGTCTTCAAGCTTGTTAGTCAGTAAAGCGGCAGGCAGCCAGTCACACGGTGCACGTTCAAAAGCGTTGAACGGAAGTGGAGCAGTTCCAGAAATGCCAAAGAAGCGATGGCATGACTTCTTTGGTTCAGCCAAGAATCCGTTCTTTTCGGCTGCCGCCCTAACTTTGGCCTCTGCTTGAGCAGAAAGCGTGGGCGTTTTCGCATAGACGAAGCCACCTGCCAGAGCGGCAAGGTCAGAAGGTGGCGAGGGGGCGGAGGGGGCGATCCTGCAACTCTTCATCAAACAGCATAACATCATTTGTTATGATCACAACATTGACGTGCTATCTGCTTCGCTCTGAACACTTCGACTAACCTTGCAGCATTTCCGAGGCAGCTTCTGAGACAGAGGCCTCTGTAGGCGTCCTGCTGCAGGTCAAGTGTTGGACTTGTCGCCCTCAAGGCTTGCTAAAGCCAGTTCCGGAAACAACTAACATGGGAATGTCATGCGATTTGGTCCTGCAGGTTGTTGCCCGTATATGCCGTCAGCACGAAATCTTCATCGGCGGCCAACACGTACCACTCCTCTTGGAAGGAGAGTCCGAAGATTTCGCCTTTGGCAAACCTCTGTCGCTCGGCTTGCTCAGACTCACATCAGACACACCAAGCGACAATGCCCGATGCCATGACCTCTGCCTAGGTACAAGGTACTGCGGTCGTCTGGAGCTTGGACATCCATCTTTTCTGTCAGTGTGTTTTCCCAGTACCCACCAGACTTCAGCCTCCTGAGCCAAGCAAAACACAGCAAAGCACTTGCGGCATC
>CAJNDS010002663.1:102148-239648 GCA_905221605.1 Symbiodinium natans | reverse complement strand
TTTCGCAGACAGAACTTTACACCCATCAATCAGTAAAGCAGTCAAGCATATGCGTGCAACTTCTACACCCTGAACGGTGCACCTTTGCTGAGGGCCGCGAAGCTCCGGAAAAAGCTGCGTGAACTCGGGATCTGATCGGTTGCGAGCCTGGACGCCAACTGTGTATTTGCTCCTTTACTTCATATTCTGTTACGCCATACTGCATTATACTAAAGGTATCTATACATATATATATATATATATATATATATATATATACATTTTTTTAATTTATTTATTTTTGTTTGTTGCTTTCGGGTTTTTCGGGAGCGACATGAGTCACCTGGACCTTAGCTTTCCCCGCTTCCTAAACCCTCGCCAACTGGAACGCTACCTTCCTCCAAGAAAAAACCGCGGAAGACCTAAAACCCAAAATGGAGTAGCTCAGCGTCACAATTCGTTCCCCTATAAAGCTGGTGCAAATGACTTGGCAGGATTTCTCATCGTCTTGGTGTTCGAGTAGCTGTCCTGCTTTATTTGCATACGCTCCAGCACATGTAACGATGAACGGAAGTGTCCCAGAAGCTCTCTTCATGGTTTGCAAAGGCCGATACACTCATCAGTAGTTATGTTTCTAAAAGGAATAGAGACTTCATCAAACTCTTAGGGGCACGACTCCTCCATATGAGGCTGAATCCTCTATGAGCCTGGTATCTGTCTTCGTTGTTTGCATATACCCATCAGCCAACATGTCTTCTAGGAAAAACAGCTTCTCAAACTCTCAGGGGGGCTGCTTTGTTGTGAAAGAACCTTTCTGCAGCTGAATGCTATACAAGCCTGGAGTCTGTCAAACTTGAACAAAATAGACATGGAATAGGAGACAGAATAGACACCAAGACAGGACTACGTTTCAATTGCATGTCTGTTTGAATTCTATTTCAGTTTGCCGCTTTTTCCTATTTTATTGCTATGTTCGATTCCCCCATTTTCTGCCGAGCCAGAGATCCCTTGTATAGGAAAATTTGAACCAGGGCTTGTGTTATGGTTTTGGTGAGTGTGTATAGGGTTCCTTGTAAATATTGGTGTTGTGTGTGCGTGTGTGTGCGTGTGTCTGTATGTGTGGGTGCTAGCAATAAAAGGGCCGGTAGTAGACATCTGAGCCTTTGATGGGAAGAGAAGACCTGTCAACCTAAGCAATGTTCGGCGGATGGTCCTTTCCGCTATGTCATTTGGCAGATAACGGGATCGATCAGGTGCACAGGGAACAAAGTTCAGCATTGGGATGTTGAACTTCAACATTGGACCCAAGAATCAAGATTCAACTTTCTCTGGAATCTTGAATCTTGAACCTTTGATTTGGATCCGGCCCCAATGTTGAACTTCAACACCCTAAACATTTTAGTGTCCCTTTCTCATTTTTGATGCGCCCCAGACTCAAGATTCAGGTTCGAGGGTGACCTGAAAAGCTGGAGACCCAAGCATCAAGTCTTGATTTTTGCCTGAAGCCAGCCGCCGAACCTAGTTATTCGCTCGAAACTGTGGTTAAGTGGGGGGATACCATGTATAGATATAGGTGCATTAACTAGAAGGTCAAAAATCGTGTTAAGGACTGCATGGAACAACCAAGAACCTCAGCTCTTCTGTTGAACACCGAGGTACCCAAGACTCTTCTGCAAGCGCTCGCCGCGTCTCCCAGGAAGCTCTGATAGATCCATAGCCTTGAGGCGGCTGCACATTGCACTTTACAACAATGGCACTCCGATCCCCGAACTGACCCCGATGCGTTGGCGAAACTCTTTCAGTGCTCCAGCGGCAGTTCTGAATTCCAATGTGACAAAGGAGGCTGTCCAAGCTTTGGGTTCAAAGCAGCATGCACGCCACATTCGCAGACTCGCAGTAACGGAACTGTTTGCAGCACGTGCTACGTGCTGAGACATGAGTTTTTTCTGGCGCCTGATTCTGCATCGGACAGGAAGTAGGACAGCAAGCCCGTGAGGATGGTGTCAACGGACCAGGCCGGATTCCAGCTCTGGCGCATACAACTCGAGGCTTACTACTTGCCAGACAAGTTCATCTACTGCACGTAGTACTTGATCGGCATTAGTCGGACTCTATGCTCTGTGGGTGCAAGAGGCATCTCTGGCCGGACTTGAAGCCTAAGCTAGCAGACGCAGTTCCTAGCTTTCAAGGCGGCTGGTTCAGAAATGTTGCGAATTGGGGGGTTGCTACTTTGACTGACGTTGTCCTGTTGTCCAAGGATGGGGCTCCACTATCCACTGCTCACTCACCTTGTTGTAAGAACAGGCCGGCCAAGCCTCCGGATGAAAATCGGTCATGCTGAGGCCTCTCAAAAGCATGTGCAGGCTGTGCCCGCCCCTAGATGACACCGACTGGACTACTTCTGGCGAGAACAATGAACTTCTTGCACTGCTTGCATATGAAACTCACACCACTGGGTTTGGCCACCTGTGCAAAACATCATCTGAGCTTGAAGCACAGGCGGCAACCCGTCTCCAGTCTCCCGCTCGGGGTCACCATGACCTCAACGCTCACCATACTGATCATACTGCAACGGTGTTCAGCAGTAGGGATTCGAAGATGCAGATAGAAGCATGACGGGATGCTGAAGCATCTCCGCGACAGGCAAACAAGTAAAAACAAGAAACTACAGCAAGTAGGCATCTGTTGTCTCCAAGCTGCCACCGTTGGTGGGGCATGCGGGTAGTCGTTGGGAAAAACAAGCCTTCAAAGCAAGGAAGCATAAGAAATGCATACAAGTTACTTGCTCACAGCATTGCTTTGTCGATCGACTGAGAATTCGGGATACTCATCGCACGCGTGTCTGTATATGTCTATACTCATACTCGCTTGTCCTGGCTTGCAACCGTGGAAGCTACATCTCACCCTGCAAGTTCAAGCAATGCTTCACATCAGGACAAATGGCACGTAAGAACTTGTGCAAAATTTGCTTCGGCTGCCTCCCGTGATAGCATCCGCCGCTGTAAGGACTCGGAAGCAGGAGTGTCTGTGTGTGCGCATATGTGTGTGTGCGTGCGTGCGTGCGTGCGTGCGTGCGTGCGTGCGTGCGTGCGTGCGTGCGTGCGTGCGTGTGTGTGTGTGTGTGTGTGTGTGTGTGTGGGTGTGGGTGTGTGTGTGTGTGTGTGTTTGTTTTTGTTTTTGTTTTTGTTTTTGTTTGTGTTTGTGTTTGTGTTTGTGTTTGTGTTTGTGTTTGTGTTTGTGTTGTGTGTGTGCGTGAGTGTGTCCCAGCCAATTCCATGAATTAAAGTCTGGCAATTGTTCTCGATGCAAAAACATGCCAGACGAGTCTTCCAGGTCTGTGCCTAGTCTGCCGCCCAGTATTCCAAAATGCTTCGGCTTGCATAGCCTGCAACATTCCTGGCCCCGAACCTGTCCGCTGGCAGTGAATGGAGAACAAAATGCCACCTGCAGCCAGACCCCTAGGCTGAATGTGCAAATTTGGCAAAGGCTTACTCATCTTACAACTTCTTTTTGATTCTGTGATACTAGCAGATGTAGGTAGCTGCGCTTACCGACAATATTCTGCATGCCACTGTCGGCTGAGACAGCTTGGTAGTCATCGCTTGTGAAACTGCTAGGCACCGGAATAAGAGCGCTTAAAGCGCAGACACTCAGGACTTGAGGTGGCAGTCCCTGTACACATATCACGTAATTAATGGAGCTTCCTCAGGCCACCGCTCGAGCAAAGATGCGCTGGACGGCTTCACGGCTACCTACGAGGCATCTGCGGTCTTAACGGTGAAGCGGCCTTTTCCCCATAAGAGACCTCCAAAAGCACTTTACCAGGGCATGTGGGGATGTAGTGTCTTGTGCCAGTCACTTGAGTTTTTGGACCTGCCTCCAGATCAGTACACACCTAAGCCCACAGTCCTTGGTGGAGGTGAGGGGCGAGTATGAACAAAACCCAGCATTGCGCCTGCGCGTTCGGTGACTGCTGAATCAGCTGCAGCTCCCGCCGCAAACGCCTGCCAACACCAGATGCATGGCACCACAAGGACTTCAGACGTAAAAGCTCTCTTCGCTCTAAAAAATCCGTTCCAGAAGCGAAAACTCATCCTGCTCTTCAGTCTTCCTGCCTTACGGAAGTTGCGCTGGCTGATGCGCCCTGACAGCAACATCCAGCCGCGACTACACGTGACTGGTTGTCCGAAGGTGTTCGAAAAATGTCCGTGCCTGCATCCTGCTTCCAAGTGCACTTCCAGGAGCCCCAATCTCTGTGCAGCTCCCGTGCCGAAGCGCCAGGCACTGAATTCGCTATAATTTGCTTGGTCTTGCCAATAGGGATCCCTTCCAGTGCTTTGACTGTGCTACGCGGCCCGTGCCATGCAGCGACTTCTCAGCGCATCTTTGAAAGCCTTACCGGCCTTACATGTCAATACCTGGTCTCTGTTCGCATTTCGGATCTATAAGGACCGTGACCATGTACTTCAAACTGAAGCCAAAGCGGCCAAATTCATGCCTCATGCAAAAGCCAGGATGGAATCCTGCCTGGAACACGTCGGAAACGAAGCGGATCTACGTATGTTGGCAAAGGGTGGCGTGAGACTCTTTCAACTTACACATTGTATGGCGACTGTACCTCAGGTTCGTTTTTCGTTTTAAGCCCTCACGCGCAGTCACGAGAAGTGTTTGCCAAGTGCTCAGAACACAGCAAAATGTGGCTGGGCATGCAAAATTCCAGGACCAATCATGATCCTGAACGCTTGTACACTGTACACCCTGACCCTAAATCCGCATGGGCCATGATGGCTATGCAATTGCTCCTGCCGCACCGACTGCTCCAAACGCCGCTAGGATCCAAGGCGTGCCAAACGCCTCCTTGAGCAACTGTGAGCCATTGATAGCCGATCGTTACGGAATCTGATCCCCGATGGATTGTCGGGGAGCTGTGCGACTTGCCGGATTGCCGGCTTGCTGTATGAACTCCTCTGCGACGCGAGCCCACGAATGTTCAAGAGCTTCGAGTGCATCATGTCCAACAGTTGGCAGCATTGTCGCACCTGGCAACTGCAGTGGCATCCTGGTTCCAGATCATCTCTTACCAGCAGGGCTCACGCCCAGGATGTCGGGAAAGCCCCAGGTTGGATGCGATCGTGGCCACGAGGATCCCGACAGGCAAAAGCTGTTCACCTCCGTTGGTTGTATGACCTTGGAGGTCAAGGAGAGTTGCACAACGCTGCACAGTCCAACTCCCGCACTATGCCTTACATACCCTTCCATGTGCCCTTTCCACATGATCGCCAGCCCAGACACGGTGCCGACGGAATCCCTTGGCCCATATCAGCCAGGAGTGGATGGATTCAACGGCGGCGCACTTTGGGAGGATGTGGGTCCTTCGGCGAGTGAACTACGCGCACATCTGGAGACTTAATAGCATTGTCATATGTCTCTCTGGTGGTAGCACGGTACAAGCAGGCTGGTCATGTCTGCGCTCCGTTGCTGTTACAAGACTGCCACGGTCCATTATCGAAGTCGGACGAGTCATTATAAGCAGAACTCGTGGATTCAGCTTGCGAACGTTTCTGGCCAAGGAATCCATCAATTGATTTAGCCTGATTCTGCACATGCCCATCACACCATGCCAGCACTGAAATTTCATCCAGTATCATCCAGCACTTGTGTATACTGTATGCACCCATCCGAACTGCACATCTCCACCAGGTACAGTATTCTGCCCTTGCTACTCCTTCAGGAGCTTCGGCATGGAAACTTGTGACGAAGCCATCACTCCGCACGAAGAGCACCTCTTCCTTCGAAGTACAAGAGCGGGAGTGCAGCTCACATGCTTCGGCACACACGAAAATGCAGTGCACAATGGTCTACATCTATCACATCGTCGCTCGGCATGCTGACTGACTCAGCACATCTGCATGGCAAAATGCCTGCATGCCGGCAGGCATGTCCGCAGAGGCTGCTGCAAACAGCCTTCCTGAAGGAAGAACTGGAAGCTGCAAAGTGCTGACGTGCTCGATCACAGCAAGATTACCTGCCCCTCCGGCGATCACTGTGTATGAAGGTACCAACATAACATGTGCCAGTTCGGATGCCCACCTGAACGTTGAACACGCTCCTCCGGCAACAACTACGGACGCTACCAAAAGCTTAGCTCTCTTGCAGTATTGCTCAGAAGAGACCGGGATGAGCAAGCAAGGGAGCAAGAGAGTGAGGCAGACAACGAGACAGAGAGGGAGGGGAGAGGGAGAGGGAAGGAGAGAGAGAGAGAGAGGGCTGCACAATCAATTGCAAGCACCAAACCTGCAAGTTGATAGCACGATGTGCCCTGGCCTATAGGTCCAGCAAAGCCCAGCACAAGTCTAAACAGAGCACATCCTGCCATCCGGCATCACCGGGGAGGACTGGTCGTGGAGGAAGAAGCGGCGGACTCAGGTAGTGTGTAGCGAACTCGGAACAGCTAGTACAGCCATAGTACGAAGCATGGTAAGCAGTAAGCAGCTGAAAGTCGACCCCACCAGAAAGGGCTGCTGCAGGCATCGCAAAACCCCTGAAAACTGCTGGTTTCTTACGGGCTTATCCTCATAGTTTCACACCATCTTAGGTGGTGGTTGGATCTCGGTCCCGGGCGGCCAAGCCGTCCCACCTCGAAGCTCTTCTAGAAGGAGGTCCTCCAAAGTAATGGCAACACAAATCGAAGACGGCCGAGCTACGAAGAGGCCGTGCATCCTCGGTTTCCACATGTTGCCACGGGGCCCTTAGGAGCACACGAAGATGCATCCGAGTACAGAGACGTCCTGCTGGACTGCCTCTTCAATGGTTTGGCTCGCGCGCTGAACGGCTCGCTCTGCAGCCTGGTGTGAACAAAGATGGACTGCTTGCGGCACTTGCACGACTCGACCGTGCTACAGGTAGCGATGTCCTCAACGAAGGGTCGTTTACCATGAAACGCATGTGATGTTATGCAGCCGCCCGTCCTGGTCTTCGGCACTTAAAGGATCTGCTTGCCTCTGCCTCCATCACCGCCACTTGCGCATGCTTTGCTTGTCAAACAGCCTGTCGAACTCTCAGGGTCTGAGGACATAACTCGAAGGCTTGCGCCCTGTGCCGTTGGCTAGCACCTTAGCCGGTGGGCGCTTCCGCGTTTAGATGCTTCCGCGGACTTCCTTCGATGGAAGCACCACAAAAGTCCATCGACAGCTGTCAACTGTGCTCAACTGTTCAATGTTGTGCATCACACCGCTCAGGGGCCCCAGCTTACTGCCCATCTGGCAAACGTAGCATGTGCCCGCGCATTGGCTTCGTAGAGGTCCCTGCTCAGAGGACTGGCGGGCAGCTGGTGGGACAGTGGGGATGCAAAAAAGCATCACGTTTCCTGACGAGTGACGAGACTCTGCTAAAGTCTTTGAGAACCCTGTCCAAGGCGCAAGCGCAGTGCTCAACGGTCCTTCCGGATCTGCCTCCGACCTCAGCAAGTCCCGCCAAGCCCCAAAGAAGTTTTCTTGCTTCTCAGGCAGCAATACTCTGACCGAACGTTCGTTCGGCTGGTGACAGAAACCGAAGACTGTGACCAAGAGTTGTTGCGCCGATAACCGCACTGGCCATGCTCAGCAGCCGAGCTCGGTGCCACTTAGACAAGCCCTTGGCCGCCAGCTCAGCATGCATGACGAAGTTATGTCCCCGGGGGCGAGGTACCAATGGCTCCTTGCATAACAAGTCAGAAAAGTAAGACAGTGCAAATTTGCAATGACTGCGCTGGCCATGCTGCATTGCAAGCACCATCAATGTCGCGAGCCACGCCCCCCGGGAGGAGCCGTGCTCCTCGGGAGGAGTCTGCCAGGGCACGTCTCGTACACGGAACTCCGGGGGGAGCCTGGCGAGCAGCGTGCGTATCGGTCCGTTTCGACGGTCCGAGCAGCAGTGAGTGTTTGCGATGTTGCGTGGGCATCGTTAGAGCGTCTACTTCGTCTTGGCCTCCAACTCTCGAAGATGGCTGCCTGCCATCCTTGGACCACGACCTGCAAGGGTGATCAGCTGTGCGAAGTGCACGGCTTACGGGTTTACAGAGCGCTTTTGCAGAGCCACTGTACCTGGAAGCAAGTCATCGGCTGAAAGCGCAGGAAGTGGCATGTGAGGTCAACGAGTCGTCCCGAAATCTTCCTATTTTTTTGATACGCAGACAATTTACTCAATTCAAACCTCTCAGATGCTGTGCTGCTATGCTAGAAGCCCTGACCATTGAATACTCCACCTTCAGCAGCATTCGCTCCAGCATTTGGCCCTGGTGCATGCAAACGAAGAGGTGATGTTTGGGTGCACTGCTCTGGCACACACACACACACACCGTGAAGACTTGAAGAGAAACAAAGCTGCTTGCACTTGCAGACTCGGAGGCCTGCCTGCTGCAGTCCTAGCTCCAGAGCATGCGGATCAGGTCGCTGTGGCCGGCGCATTCTTGGGATCTCTGGGACCGCCTGGCAGCCAGCGCGTGACCCAATGCTGTCTGCTCCAACGATCTCATTGACAAAAGCTTGCGTGATCTTGTGTGCGTGTGTGTGTGTGATTCTGTGTCGCGTCAGCCGCCAAGTGCGCCTCCACTGATATACTGCGCGTGGAAACCTCTGCTGTCTGGGTCTCGGCGACCTTTTTCGGAAGGATGCGAATGCAACCACAGCGCAGGTTGCAGCGGAAAGCAGTGTTGTGCACGCTCAATCTCCGCTTGCCTCTACAGCAGGGACGGCTGTCATCGCATGCTGCGGCAATGTTTCCTGCCAACTGCACTGTGCTGCGCTCCTGCCCTGGCATGGTTCCATGCCAACCAATCACACGGTCATCAAGGCTTCACTCATAAACAACTTCGAACGTATATCGGATCATGTGGTCCATATGATGGGGCTCACAAAGACTCATGTGGAAAGACTCACTGAAATTTCCCTTCCCCCCGATGTAGGTGCCGTACCTGCACTGCAACTGCAGGGGTCAGCTTGAAGTGTTGCAAGATCTCCTTGCCAAAGAAACATATGTAGAATGTTCTAAACTCGATGCCTCTGATGCGGGCCAACGTTGCCTAGCTTCCGCGCGTGGGGGTTTTGCTCTGCGTAACCATGACGCAGCTTCTGTGCGTGGGGCTTTACACTCATGAGGCCTCACGGTGTCACACACAGGCTTCCTCTCGGACTTCCGCGGCTCTCTCTCCCTCTCTCTCTCCCTGAAAGCTTGGCGTCCTGGTACACCGAGCCCTTCGTGACCTCCAGATCTGTGTTTACATCTGCGTGTTTTTGACACACTGCGTTTGCTTCGCAAGCCCTCTCAGCATTGGCAGTTGAAGGGAATCCGCATCAGATTCGATTCAACACACAGTATCACGCCTGCTTTGCAACTGAGTGCCAATATGTATTGATGTTGATATGTAGAAATAAGATGAAATAAGAGTGTGTATATATATATGTACCTATACTCGACCCGGTCTTTGGGATCTAAGGTTCTAGGTCCTTGCCAGGAGCCTTGGGACCCCCTGACCAACCTCCGAAGAATCGTCTTGCCGCAGCAATCTACTGCAGAGAGACACAGGCCACGCTATGGGCCGCGCTTTCTGCGCTTCATCGAAAACCGCCGCTCTTATTGACTTCCTCCAACTTCCATGCGTTCCTATGCGATCCAGTCGCGCATCTCCGATCAATCGAAAGATTTCAGACCTCAAGACTCAATCACAGTCGCTCCGTATGGCAATGTTTCATGAGAGCGAGGCGAGCCGACACAGTAAGTGCGAAGGCACACACACACATGTCTAGTAGATACATTGCATATATGTATATTACACCTCATGGGATATCTGCCGTTGTTGCGCCTCTCGGTGACACATCAGATGTTATAAGTCCCTTCCAGTACTTCTTAGGTTGTTGAATATGTTCCTAGTTGTTCAGCATTCTCGGTTGGATCCAAAATTTCAGCAATCTGCGCGAGCGCCACGAGGACACTGCTAGTAGCATGTGCAAAGGGACCTCGACTGTGTTGTGATTTCTGCCTGTTGATTAGCTAAGCATGTGTGAAAGAAGATGTACAACAGACATGTATTGCGGTCGTGTTTGTGTTTGCATGTGTTGTTGTTCGTGGTGTTGTGGATGTTCTTCTTGTCGCTCTTGTTCTTGTCGCTCTTGTTCTTGTCGCTATTGTTGTTCTTGTTCTTGTTGTTCTTGTGCTTTTGAGCTTCTTGTTGCCGTTGCCGTTGTTGTCACTGTCTGTTGTTCTTCCTGTTGCTGTTCCTCTTCATTTGGTTCTTCCCTCCACCCTGCACCGCATGCCTACGTCCTTGTCTGCTTTGGGCTAACACGTGCCAGGCCTCCTCCTTGAGACGCTCCAACTCGGCCTCCAACGGCTCAGAGGGGTTAAAAGCTTAGGGTTCGCGTGTTCCCCCTTACACTGACAGCCCTGAACGGGGATTAGAAGGAGGAGGGGGGAACTACAATCCCTGCTAAGGACTGTTAGTACAGGGGGGAACATCCCAAGCTCAGGGTTTTGTTGAAAGACTGCTTAAGGTGGAACAGCCCACAGCCGGAGGGCCTGCTGAGTTCGTCGCGCATCCTCGGCCTGGGAGACCTGCCAAGAGGAGCCCCAAAGAATGACAAATTTCGGGCTTTTGTTGCTGCTCATGCTCTTCATTTCTGGAAATAGCTCGCTCTGCTTAGTACCAGCCTTTTCCCTCAACATCTCCATCTCCAGCGTCTGCTGCTGCCTGGCTGCCTTGATCTGTTCGACAAGGGCCTCTCCAAGTGTGTCAGATCAAACCAGGGTTTTTGCACTGCCCGGGCGGTTGGCCTCCCGCTCGGCAGCAGCGATCTGCTGTTGGCGCTGGAAAACCTTCCACTGAGGCTTTGTGTTCTATGCATTTTTTCCAGCGTGGAGCCTGCAACAACCCCACTTGTAGAATCAAACGAGCAAAACATGCGGGGAGGCCTCTCGTTCAACCGCCTCTCGCTGGGAATCGATGAGCTGGTTTGGTGGCACCTTGCCATGAGCAAATGGGGACAGGTATGTTGAAACTGTTGATGGCATCCTCTTCATCACACCCCCGCGCAAGAGAACCGGATGAAGAGGGGTATGCGAACACGCAGTAGTCTCTCAACGGGTCTGCGATTTTGACCGGTCGTTGGCCTGCTCTTCAGTGCGTTGTGGAGAGACATCTTGGGGCGCCTGCATAATCAAAGCGTGCTGCATGCCTTTTGCTCTTACACTCGCGATTCATGGAGCATGCCAGGCAAGTCTGCTCACATGTGCTCACATGTGTTCACCCTCCTGCACCAAAGCTCTGCGTTGGCGCTGAAGCTCTGCTTGCTCTCGCTCCAGGGCCTGCAACGCAATTTCCCTCAAAGTGGATTCCGAGCATCAGATGCTGCAGCGACAGGCGTTCACGATCATTCAAATTTCGTCTTAAGTCTACTTTGCTGGCCACACTTGAAAGCAGTGTACGAGTTCCCGGATCTAGCTTCAGAAACGACCCCCGAAACAGACCACGTCGATGTGTTGTTGTGAGTCTTTTTGAAAGCCTGGGTATGTTAGTTTGCTTTATCTCCAGACACGATTCCAACTTACCGAGTCGCGGGCTCCGACTTCTTCTCAAATTGCTTTAAATGTTCAGGCGGAAGTGGTACTCCGAAGAGTTTGACAGGCAATGTTTTGCAAGTTGTTGCCTGGCCACCCTGCTAAGCTGCTAAGCCCTTCACTGTAGACAGTTGGATTTTGAAGGCGGAAGTAACCGAAAATCGCTTCTCGAAATTTCGTTTCTTTTCTGGGCGGCGAGTTCAGTTAAGTTAACTTGGTTCCAGTGTTTCCGATAATGCCATTAGCAATGTTTTGTGGTCAGAAGTGGGTTGACTATAAAAAAAAAAACAACTCCTCCAACATGTCGCAGATCATGTCTTGAAGGTGTCTTCTGAAAGCCTGCTCAGATAACCATTCCAGCTGCCCTTGTTAATGCACAAGAAATAAAAGTAATGGTACATAGGTAGTATAATATAGTACATGCAATATAGTATACATATACATATTTATACACAAGCAAGGGCTTCGCTTCAAATGAAATAAATACTAGCTCAAGATGTCAACCGAAATCCGGTCAGCTCCACTACACCAAAACGTGGTTGGAAGCACGCAGTAGATGACGCCTTTGGACACACAAAGTGCGGGCACGTAAGCAACTGCCATCCACTGCCTCCCGCTCCATGGCATCGCGCTGTAGCTGCAGCTCGCGGCGCTGCTGCTCGAAATCCTGGAACTGTGAGGAGAGTTGGGGGGCAGACCTGAAATGCCTTGAAGACCCCAATCATCCCACAACTCCAAGTTGAAAATGTGTTGAACCCCATTGATTCCCTGGAGCTCGGTAGACTTGAGGTCCAAGGCCTTGCGATCTGGGACCGGCGTCCGTTCGGCTTGGTGGTCCGGGTCACGAGCAGCCATCTTCGCCTGCTCTGCGAGCATGAGTGCACAGAAGTGCTGTTCGCATCAGGCCTTCAGGATCCAGAGTCTATCAACTCATCCAAGATAAGGGCACTTTGACACAGCGCTGCATAATGTGGCTTGGCCTTTTCTGCTGGGACATCTGGTCGTGCGTCTGCCTTGACGGTTTTACGGCATGCTCTGGGAGGGTTCGGACGCATGCATTGACTGACATTTTGTCGGTGGCAATCCACCACCAAGCATGGCTATTCCCTTCAGTCCTAACAATCGTCAGCATCTTGAACATGCTGAAGAGTAGGATGATAAGCCCCCCATGACCCACCTCCGCTGCCCGGCGAGGCAGCTTCTCAGGCTCCGCCTCGCTATGTCAAGCAGTGGAGCAGCGAGTGTGTTGCAGAGTACGTCAGTAGCAATCCAAACGTGTCAGCCTGCGTGAGCTGCTCCTGCTTCTGCTTCTCCATGATCTCGCAACATTCAAGCATGTGAACGGGGGGAAGGAGGGTGCATGGCACTGCCAAAATACTGCGGAAGAATGTCCGGCATCCCAGCTGCTTTGATGCACCGCTCTCATGATGCTAGTCCGCGCACGTCGGTGTGTTTCAATCCCATCAGCCGCCTCCGCCTCCCTTGCCGCAAGCCGCTCGGCCGTCCGCTGCTCCATGGCCTTTTATGACAAACAGAAAAAAGGAAATCCATGTATGTATATGGTACATAATGAATGAACTATGCACATGTAGATTGTGTGTGGCTGCGTGCGTATATATGTATATATATATGTGTGTATATATGTGTAGAATTCCCCAGGCTGTGTGCCAATGGTGCCAACACTGCAGGGTTTCGACGCGCCGGCACCCGTGCATGCAACGTTGGCTCTCGCTCGAGGCATGCTCTCGCTTCGGACGCAAAAGACGAAAATCATGGTGGGCGCGGGCCGGGCTCCTGAAACGTCAGGCTCTCGCCTAGGTCACACGCATGTCGTGCTCGGAATCGTGCTCCCGCGTAGGTCCCATGTATTTTTGCGCTTAAGGCGCTCCGTGTCGGAAAATGTAGCAGGCACATACTTTCCTGTGGCTTCGTGCATCCAATCTAAGGGGATTTGCATTTCGCGGTGTTGCAGATGGCGCTCTCGCTTGGGCCCTGTGCAAAGAAATTCTTCTCATCAAGCGCAGAACTGTCCACGCCTTTTGGGCCTTGGAATGCTCCTCAAATGGTCTTCGAATGTACAAAATGATGTTAGCGTGTTTGTTTTGAGGGCGCTCATGAAGCGATCTTGGAGTGGTCTTGGCACGCGCTTGGAGCGCTGTCGGGGTGCTCCCGGGAAAAGTGATCTTTACATTGTTTGGGCTCGCACAATATTGACATAATCCTGGTATAAGAATGACAACAGTCCAATGATCAAGGCAGCAGTAGTAGCAGTAGCAGTAACGGTATGTCATTTGTTCTGTCTTGGCGGCTCAAGGCCTGGATTTCGGTTTCCTGGCGCCGCCGTGCTTCCTCCGCGGCCTGAGGCTGCGCTTAGGGTTCGGGGTACGTGGGTCTTAGGGCTCAGGATGTAGGATGCATTGCAATAAATGGACGTATATACAAATTAAAAAAAAAAACATATACATATATATATATGTAGAGAATAAATATCCAAGGCCCTTTTCAAGTCCAGGGTCTGAGGATTGAGGATTGAACACTTTCATAGCCGGGTGTCTCAAATACATGGCTTTAGGCCATGAAACATGCAATCTGCTCTTCAACATTAAAGTCAACATGATTTTTCATCAAGCAGCTAGTTGGAGCAACAAATGGCTTTTACATTACAGCAAGTTCTCCTTTATTACAAGAACAGAACTCATCGAAGCACGCTCAGAATAGATATATCAGTTCCCCAAGCGAGAAGTGTGGAAAGTCGAACCGTGTGACCAAAACATTGTTGGTCATCAGACTATTTTCAAAGCAGCCGGGTGAACGTTGAAAGAGAATGACGGACAATGTTGGGACAACCGATGGGCCCAATGATCTTCAGTGCTCGAGCTGAAGCCCCTCAAAACGCAGCGGCTGAGTCCCCGCGTTCAACCATTATGCGTTTACAACGAGAGTGTGTTATGTTGTGTCTTTAATTCGCATTCTGATTTGTTTTGGTTTTATTACACGGTTCTTGCCATTAAGGCAACAATTTCAAGAAAAGGAAAAGGTGCTCAGGGTAAATCTCTCGCCGGCGCGCTTCCTCGAGCTGCTTCAGCTTTCTGTGTTCTTCCAATGCCTGCATGCAGCAGTAAGCACTGCTGAAGCTTGCGCCGGAAAGCAGCTAAGATCACGGATGCATGCGTGGGTTCTGGCATCTGCCTTCCTCTCTGCCTCCGCACGCAGGCTCTGTGATTCTGCTGCCTGCGAGGGCGACGTGGGGAGACGAGTTCCGAAAACAAACTCACGAGACTCGAAACTTCTTCGGCCCAGACACAAATGAAAACATGATGAAATAGAAGCATCATGTTGGTTGCATCGACCTGGGCATCCCTTTCTTGCTGCAAGCGCTTCTTCTCCTCATGGGTCAGGGGGCATAGCAAGCATCAATCAGTAGAGCTCGCAAGTTTGATTTGGAGCTGCCGCGTGTCCGCACTCCTCTACTTAGTTAGAACCATCCATCATCATTCTCAATCAACGGTTCCCAGGCCACCGCCACACAATGCTTCGATGACATGAATCGGCCTCCTGGTAGGCCTGCTTTGCTTGCTCCTCCTTCTTCCTTGCCGAAGCCTCCTTGTGGTCCTACAACACTCAGAATGAACAAATGCTGTCCACGAAGACACGAAGATGAGCACAGAAACGAGCCGTCATATATTGTTTCTTCTGGGTTCTCTTGAGATGGGGGCCATAGGCATTGAGAGCACGATCCTCGTACCAGCAACTGAATGCTTCTTGTAGAAGAAAGTCGCACTGCTGCCTGGCTCGAGAGGCGCACTCTGGGGCATGTACTTAAAGAAGCCGATGTCACTGTCGAGAATTGCATAAGTTGACTAATGTGGCAACGGACAGTACATCATCAGCGCCCAGGATATCCCCGAATCCCCAACCCCACGAAACAGCGTGAGCAGGGCCGGGCATGCACCATCTAAACCCTAAAACCCTAAACCCTACTAAGCCCTACTACTTAGGGCCCAGGGTGATCCCTCATAGAGCCACACGCGAAACGGCAGCAAGAACCGGCAAAAACAACCGTGCCCAACAGCTGCCTGTACATCTTTTCAGCAACAGAGTCCGCCACTCGCTCCGCCTTTGCCACGGCCTTCAAGACTTGCAAACACAAACGAGCAACGAGCAGTGTGCACTCTCTTCCCATTGAGACTCTACAACAGAAACCTGGAGCTTGACTTTTCAAGCTTTTTCAAGCCTCCTCTTTCATGCGTCGCACTTCTTCCTCATGCTTTCGCCGGGCCTCTATCCAATCACAAGAGGCCGCTTCGGATTTGGCATCATGATGACATGGTTGACACATCCAAGGCAAGAATGCGAACCAGGTCCTCCAAGCGACGTCGCTCACTTGCAACAGCATGTGCAGCCTTGGAGCGAGATGCGATTCAAGGGGTGTTCGAGCATGAGGACACATGCGGTGCTGGATGAACCTTACTACGTGTCAAATGACACGCGCAAGATTTCCTAGCGCCAACCCTCGCGAATGCCTCATGTCCCGTTCTAGTAAGACTACAAGATACTACAAGTAGGTGATTGACTATTGACAGCTGATAGAACGTTTTTGCCCCTGATTGCTTTCAAGGTTTGTTTCAACTGTACTGTATGCCAAGCTACTTCTTGCCAAAGCCTGGTGCACTCGCTGAGGAGCTCCTGTGCACATGGCAATAAAACCTCCGTCCTGGATCTCTGGCATGCTGCGTTCTGGGAGCAGCGAGCCTGCTGCCGCTCGGAGCTCATTCGGTCTGCAAGCTGCTCTGCCTTCTGACGATCCCTTTCCAACTCCTGATGGCCAGCAAGCTAGGGCAACAAGGAGCGCACCAGTCACGCCGGAAAGTCAAGGGTATGCCTCCTCGCGAAGGCGCCGCTGTTCTTCCTCCATGGCCTCTTGATACCTTCTCCGCTCCTCAGCTTGCCGAAGCTCCTCCGAGTCAAATGGACTTCCGAATCTTCCGAGTCTTCGTCAAGCGCAGAAGTAGCCCATGGGAGATATGTGGAGATATGTTTGCTACCAGTACGATTCTCTGGCCACAATGCTTTCATCAAGACAGGCGTGGCATCACGGCAGGATGCACAGGTGTCATTCCTCCGCCCGTCTTCGATCCATGTCTTCGAGCTGCCTTTTCCTTTCCTGGCAGCTGTCCGGGTGCTACGACAAACTTGGCAGAGTCTTTTGGATGGGCTACATCTTCAGAATCTCGTGTGGAATGCATTCTTTGGCTGAGAAGGTCAGGCAACCTTGCATGGGGGCTAGCTTGCAGACACTTATACGCATGGTCCTCCTCAAGCAGCCTCTCTTCCTCGCGTTGGGCTTCATCCTTTCCGAAAAACAGTACGTAGAGTACTGGTTCGTTTCAGACTGGCCTCAACTTCAGCTATGGCCTCGCCCCGACCCTACTCCGCTTGATGAAAGAGCCAACAGAGTTTCCTGCTTCCGTCGTTCTTCTTCCTGCTTCTGGCGTTCTTCTTCTTGTGGAGGCTTAACGGCTTCCTGTACAATTGAACAAAGGGGTGTCGGCCTGTACTGAAGCTATCGACTGACCTGCGAAGGACGGCCTCCTTTTCGTGCCTCTGCATCTCTTCCTCTAGTTGCAGGCCTTCCTTTTGCAGGTCCTCCTCCACAAATACGGATGACTGTATCAGAAAAGGAGGCATCCTGGCATCCCTCCATCTGGCCTCCACCAAGGCTCGGGTTGCTGCGGAGGGTTCTTGAAGCACGGTCTGCGGAGCCTTCAGCGTATTGCCGTGTGAGCACACTTTGAGTTTGATACATCCTGGGCTCCAAGCTGCCTGGACTGTGGAGGGCAGGACACCTGCAACAGATGTTGTCACTTTACCACTTACTGGGTAGCGAACCTTGAGACCTTGGGTGTGTGACACTTATTGCCCCTTAAACCCCAAATTTCACAAAACTCTCAAGGCCTGTGGCCGGGCGTTTTTCTGCCGTTGCCGGTGCCTGGAGAAGCTGACATGTTGACGTAGAATCACGTAGAGGGTTCTGAGACTTCTCGAAAGACAAGAGGGGCAGGTGCAAACCTGCGCGCACAGAGCGCTCAATCCTGACCGTCATACCGTCATGCAGGCAACAGTGCCCACCCGAAAACAAGTCGGCAAATTCGAAACACACCAGCATGCATACGCACGTACACACACACATTAATTTAGCAAGAAAATGCAACGAATCGGGCGGACATGTGGTGTGCATTGCCGAGACTACGAAGTGTCTCCGCCCCGTGGGCCTGCGGCCCTTAATGAAGAACCCTGATGAATCACTCCTAGAGCGGGTCACGTCGTGCAAAATGTGCATGCGAGAGAGCTCCCAAGAGGTTTGATCACAGCGCCAAAGCACCGAGGAGAGGTAGGTTGCCGTGCCCTAGGCCCTAAGCCCTTTGTTTGAGGAAGCTGTAATTATTTGTAAGTATTTTGTTGTAAGGTCGATCTTACACAGGGCCGACGAGCAAGGGCTGGCCAAGGTCTGGACAACTTCCGTGTGCAAGTAGCTTCGGAAAGTTGAGAAAGACAGTACTGCAGCAATAAAATTCTCCAGGCCCCAACATCCAAAACTCCGCTAAGCCGGCACGCGAATAGGCGAAAGGTAACTGACCAAGCCTGCAGCGCGGCACTCGCTTCACGCTGCGAAGCAGCCTGCAGTCATGAACATAAGCGTGACATGGCGTCATAGCACTTACACAGACTTACTTATCTTCATCTTGCACATAGACCGATGGAACATTGCCCAAACTTGCCTCTTTCTTCTTCGCAGCGTGAGCACGCTGCTGAGCCTTGTGGGAGTGCAAACTCTTCTGTTGAGCATCAGCTGACCAAAGGGGTTAAAAAGCCATGGACACCTCTCACAGCCCCACGCTCACTCATAAATGCAAGCGTTGAAGTCTTGCAATTCCCGGTGCGGATCTAGGAACGATAGATCGACAAACCAACCCGACCATATAGCTTGTGCACCCGCTGATGCATGTGAGTACTTGACGATCGCGTTCAGTCGCCACAAAGTGCTCCGTCAAATTCCCTGAAACCTTACCGGCTCTAAGACAACCCTACTGAAGAGCGGAATACCTTTTGATATCCTTAAATGTCCCAGACATCCTCAGACGTCCCAAAGACCAAAACTTCAAGAGCTCTGGGTTGCCAACTCTTCGTTCGGCCTCGGCTGCAGCCCGGGCCTTGCTGGCGACCTCCGTGCGGTGCTCACGCAATAAACTGCCGAACTCCTGCACTCCCCCAACAACATGCCTTTGTGTCATCGTATGGTACCGTTGTCAGTGAGAAATGTCAACCTTCAAAGGCCCCTCGCCCCTCGCCTTCTCCTCCGCAGCCTTCCGCGCTTCGATGGCCCGCAGCTGTGCGGCGGCTGCACTCTTAGCTTTCCTCGGCAGCAAGCGCGGAGACAACATGAGAGAAACAGTACACCGACACTGTTCAAAGCGCAGCAGGCAGGGCATGCTTGTAGACTGGATGTGTCTGGATGTGACTCTCCTCTGCTTTCCCCTCTCCACTGTATAATGGCCAGCCACTCGAGGACCTCCTCGGCTGCGGCCGCGTTGCGAGCCGCTGTGGCAGCTCCCTTTCACTCGACTGCACTAATGCATGAAGGCTTGGGGGGACTTTGGTGTGGGCTGTTGCACGGCGGGGTCGCTTTGTGCCCATTTCAAAAGGCCTGCTGCAGTTGGATCACTTCTGCATCCGCACGCGCCTTCGCAGCCTGCGCCACGCCAAACTCGCAAAACGGCACAGCAATTGGCCACATAGTCTTCAGCAACTTCAGCAGCTGCGGATTCGGATGCCACTTCTTCGCAGACACGACATTCGAAATGTCTCTCAGCTAAAAAAGGGGCCAGGTCTTGCCCACCTCGACCTCACGCAAATACTCAGCAGCCTCCTCCACGGCCTGTGTACAGGTTGCTGAAACGCTGAGCTGCAGGAGAGCTGCAAGAGATATGCAAGAGAGCTGCAGGACAAGCAGCTAAGAATCAAACACACACACACACACACACACATAAGCTTTCCACACCTCGTCGGCCGCACCGTCCTCGTTTGCGCTCTGAGCCTTTGCGAGCTCCAAGCTCGCTGCGTCAAATGCAGCTAGCCATTCACGAGCTTCCTGAGCAAAACCAAAAGCCCCTGCCCACAGGTTCCCACAGTATCGCACACTGACATATGCCGATCAACATTCCCCCACTTCCCCAGACACAAACAGCGAGAGCACTGGCCGAGGGCCCGGGCCAGCTGTGCCACCCGCAGGCGCTCCGCGGCTTCCTGGGCTCCTCGCCTTGCTTGCGTGGCCTCATTATAGTTTTTGCAGTGCTACGCTTTTAAAAGCCATATCGTTAAAGCAACTTATCACGCTGAGCTCTTTAGACAGTGACATCGAAGGATATGGAAGGACTTGTCTCGCCTCATCCTGGGCCCGACGCACCGCGCGCTCAGTTGCATCCTGGATGCTGAACTCTGAACATTCTGAAACACCGGATGCTCGATGCTGCACTTCGCAAAACAAGCCTACACCTGATTCGCATCCTGCAGTATGCAGCCCTATGCAGTTCCGATATGTTATGCTATGTTATGCTGTGTTCGCTGTGTTACTGGCTTTATGTTACGTTACGTTATGTTGCATTACGTCGTCTTCGGACAGTCCTGAGCTGCGGCTGCCTGTACTGCACGCAGTTGGGCCAGCTGATCCTAGACGCGACAACGAGGCAAAGCTTCCTGAAGGTGTAAACAGTCATGAACTGACATAAAGTGCGTTACTGCTTTCGGGATACCTGCAAGCTAGGGCAGCTAGTAGAGTGCGACACAACATCGTATGTCGTTTGCCTGCGAGTCATCCACCAGCATCGGCTCATCTGAAATGGGAGCAGGTATATCCTGGATTGGCATTCCATGCCAGTTGAGCAAAGTACAGCAACAGCTTGAAGATGCAAAAACACCATGCATCCCCGGAGCTCGTCCTCGTCTGACTCCAGCGCTTGGCGAATGACCTTGTCGTGTCCGTGTTCCCAAGTACACTCGGTTGGCTTCCAGTCAGACATTACATGCGGATGATCTCACATGGTCATATGGCATCTGATTCAGCCCTGAACCTCCTGGCGTCGCTCCTGGAGCTCAGTCTTGTGGGTTTGCCAAGCTTTGGAGAAGTTCTCCGCCTGGTCAGCAGGCTGTGCGCACACAAAGCTAGTATGAGACGACGAGCTGAAGATGGTCTGCAGTCTCATGTACTCGAGCCTCAAAAGATGTCAGATCCATTGAATTTTATACATACGTATCAACATATATATCTATCTATATATATATATATATGTATACATATGTGTATATGTATACCTGCTCCCACACGCGAGCCTTGCAATGTAACCGCCACGACATAAACAGGTGCACCTGCAGCCGCAACAAATACGTCGCTGCTTATCCTGCAAATGCCGCTCCTGTGACAGCCTGGAACACCAAACAATCATGGGTAATGTGCTGTGCCCTCCCCCACGCCCCGCCCCACTACCAATCACAGGACTGGGGGCGGCGGGGAAACACCCCGCAACCGAAACTCTAAATGTATTTAAATGCGCGACAATGGGCAGGAACGATTACATCTACGTCGATCTACATGAGACTTCTGATACGAGGGAGGATTTTCAACTGCCGGCTCTCTGGCCGGGGATGGTCACGATCCACCGGCATGTTCTTGATGGCATCGCATCATTCGCTTGTTTTTCTACAGGCGCCTGCAGAATCTTCATGTGGTAACGAAACAGCATATCCCCGACCTCAGAGCCAGGGACCAGGAGCATGGAAGCACTCCAAACACAGCTGAGAGCCGAGCACCGGACGTGCTCCAGGCCGATTGCACGGTGCTTGGCAGCACGGAGGGCATGCAAGGCACGGCCTCCAAGTAAATGCACCAGTGACTTAGTGACCCTAAGCCAGAATGTCACCAAATAGCGCAGTGTCCCCCTGATAGTCACGCCTTGCAAACGCAGAAGTTGGGCATCCGACCTCCGATCAAGATCGTAGAAGGCATCAGCAAGGGATGCAGGTCGAAACTTCTTTGAAGCTGAAGCTCCCGCTGATCCAAGATGCGCTTGGCCTCGGCTTCACGCCACCTCGGGCCACGGGCTTTGTCAAGTTAGAATGCCTGCACAGCTTCTTGCAGTACCAAGCCAAAGGCCTCTGGGCTTTCTCGACTACAAGGCATTGGCGCCAAGCCTGGTAGTCAGAGCAACCACATCATCAACCATCGGTTTTACAACTGAAAAATCAGCATCCACTCGTTCCCAGGCCGGTCTGTACGGCAGTTGGATGAACTCTGCTTGAAAACACAGCAGGCCCGGCCATGAAGCATCGCATGCCAGAGAAGCGTAGCTTGACCTCTCAGTGGCCACAATAGCGGAAGCACGCGAGACAGGAAGATGCGCAAGCACAGGGCCTTCAGGCGGCCGGCCAAGACTTCCACGGCGTTGCTGGTCTGATCCGCAAGCTTCTGCTCCAGCCCTGCACAGCCTGAGCAATGAGGCCAGGGCGTCAAGATTCTTTATGAAACCGGGAATATGCCAAGTTTCATAACACGATACAAGTTTCGATTGTCATTTGTTTACCATCGGACAAGGGGCTGTCGTCCAAAGTACGCAGCGTGCGAGAACTGGATCGTAGCTCGCGTTCCAATGCTTGCGTGTAGCTGCACCTGGTGGTCGGCTGGTTGTACACCATCCCACCAGCCCTCTGTAAACTAGACAATCAGCTGTTTGTTCATATGCAACACCCTGCTGACAATCACTGCACACTGTCCTGAACGCATGCCCAACGCTTCTCGCGGGTCTTTTCTTTTTTCACCGGTGACACAATCGATAAGTATAGAGGCAGAGTCTGCTCGGGAGCATGCTGCTGCTGCGACAAGAAGCTCGACCGCCTCGACCAGCCCGCATATATCCAGCTCCAGGGACAATGTTTGTCTCGGCTTTGGGAAGTATAGGAGCCAAGCCACTACGGCCTCTCAGATCAACTCCAGCGAGGAGCTGGAAAACCGTAGTAGCTGCAAACGGCCTGCATGCTGGGGACCCGTGATAGTCTCTGATCAGGCATCTAAAGACAGACTATATTATTTAGTCTAGACTCTCTCGACAGACTTGGGCTCAATACGTCCGACCGTTGCTGGGGCAACATCTCACAACCGTGACCCCCTGAGGCCTCCAGCTCCTTGCGCAGTCGCACGGCATGGTCGGGGCCTTCGCAGCCCTGGATGCAGATGCAGTCGCCACCGACCTGCCCAGGCAACGTCGGAGCCGAAGGCGAAAACTCCCGCACAGCCAGTCACTCAATTTCTTCCACGATCTGCCGTAACAAGCATCTGCAATAGCGTGCTCAGCTGAAGCATGTCGGTCGCTCTTCCCTTTACTCAGTCACGGAAACTCGAAGTTGGACCCAGTAGCAAGAACCTCACATTGGCGTTCCAATGCATCACACTTACTTTCCACCGCACGTGAAAGATGTGGCACAGGGGCACAGGGGCACGCGGACTTTGCAACATGATTGAGATGTGAAGCCATTTATCACTGCTTTCTTTTTGGACTTTCTTTCGTTCATGTGGACTTTCTTTCGTTCATCTCTGTCGAGCTCGGAGGCCTCCGCCTCTGCGCGGACGCCCTGCATGGCAGAGAAGTGGCCCAAGTCCCCGCGAAGGTCGACTCGGAGCTGCTCGGGCGCCTGCGTAGGAGGTCGTAGCCGAGGAGAAGCATGGAGGTGGTATCAAGTATTAACACGTGGACAAAGTCGGCCGGTTGCAGGAGCCCAATTAAACCGAACCCGTTTGGCAACTCTAGACCCGCGACTCAGCACCTGACTTTGCTGAGCGTGCCAGGCCTGCAACTTGGACTCACGTTGTAAACGTGCAGCAGCTTGAAAGAAGCAGTTCCAGGCAGTCACAAGAAGGGCCCCAGACGGAAGCGCTGCCCGGAGGGTCGATGCACCGGGCGAGTCGCCCGGAGGTGACACGGGCCTCAGCAGAAAGAGCAGGATTCTGCAAAAAAAACATTTCAATAATCGTCCAGTGGGTTTGTCCGTCCCTTCGACATGCAAGAATCGTCTCTGCAGTATGGTATATGTGCTATGGATGCCCTCCGACGGCCCAGACGAATCGCCAGGCTTACGGCCAACTCCGGTGATCTCTACGAGCTTCAGACCTCAGGATCGAATATCTCAAGCAAGCTCAAACTCCGTGAATAGCTGGTAACTATCGGAATCCCACAACATGCCAGACAGAGCTCTGACCGGATGCAGATGCTCTCGACTGGCACAGAATGCTTTGGTCATGCCATTTTTGAGTGTGGGCTCAATATTCAAGTCATAGAAGCGCCGGCAGATGCCGGAAGTCGTGCTTCCACGATATGCGGATACTGAGGCCAATGCCTTCCTGAGCTGATACCTGCAAACAACATGGCTAACGTGCATAGATGGTAGTAGGTAGTAGGTCAAAGCGTTGGTAGACGCCTTGACGTTCACGCCCGGCACCATCTTCTCCGCTATGTGCAGAGCCGTCTGTGCCTAAGCTTCCAAGAGGCCATGCAGGAAACATATAATGTTCGTGGTGGCAGAATGTTGCTGAGTTGAGGACATGCAGAGTCAGCTCCTGCGCAAGCACATGCAAGCAACACAAACACCCAGCTGTTGTTGCACTCAGGTGATCGAAGACTTATTCCGGTACCAGTATCAGTTCTCGCCACAACACAAGCCTGCCAGAGTTCTTCGTTGCCCATGTTGCTTCGAGATTCTTAACTCTCGTTGCACCCGTTTTCTAGCTGACTGCTCGGCTGTGGCAGTTGCATCTTTCAAGGTCACGATGGCTAACTGTACATGCCACTGCGCATCCAAGCGCATCAATGCGCGTCCTTGCGCTGACCACAGTAGCTGCACGAAGCGACTGCACAAATTGCCCGTGCTGCCGGCTAAGCCTGTTCTTATCTGCCAACTTTGCACTAACCGACTGCGCAAGACTTCTCCTGCTTCACTGCCTCATTTGGCCGGACTTCTCCGTGCCGGTAGTCACGCGGCTCAGCTTTCGGCTTGCCGGTGTAGGCGATGCACCAGTCAGTGCGTGGGCACAGACCACGGCCATCGCAGCAGATGTCTGAAGCCAGTTGACCTGCACACTGCGATATGTCTGGCTTGTGCTGTAAGCTCTCGTTTAACTGTTTAACCGTTTAACCTTGTATTGCCACAGGTGTGGCTCCGGAATGTAGGGCATGGCAGTACATCAACCCTACGTAATTAAGCACGTGCAAGTACATTCCGTTCTCCCAGCCCACAGGGAACCTGCAACCATCTGCGTGTCGTACTGTGTGCCGTTGTCGTCCACAAGCACGGGCACGCTGAGCGTGCCTGCAGGAATTTTTCCCGTCTCGATACGAGGCCAGGATCCTGCTTCGGTGTCGCATGTGTCGCCTTGCCAAAGTCCGTCTTTGTTGAACACCGCAAAGACCGTCACCCAGCCACTCAGGTATCGCGGCCCACTTCCACCACCCAAGTGGCAGCAAACCTTGTCCCAAAAGTCTAAGTTTGCCTTTCCGGACGCTGAGGCGAGGAAGTTGTCAAGTACCGGGGCAAGCATTGTGAGCCATTGGCTCATCTTCCGGTCTCTCAGGTCAAAGTCGAGCAAGCGGTCTGCCTTTTGCCGCAGCAGGGTCCAATCCTCGACGGTGCCAAGCAGGGTCACCTTGGGGATACCACAGCACAAGCGACAAACGTACTCAAAGTAGTGCTGCAGCGTAGACATGACAGACACTGCCGCAACCACACGGTCGTTCACCGTGGTGGTGGTGAAGGCTGGCAACAGCCAGGCTACCATCTCAGGGTCCTTGATGTTCTTCACGATGTTTTCGTCCACCATACGCTCTGCGAATTTGGCGTAGTCGGCAGTGAAGAGCGTGCCCCCCATCTCCACCACCAGGGTCTTTTTGCCCTCGAAGTTTACGAACCTGTCACGCAGAGCTTCTGCATTGGCATTGACATAGAAGCTAAACTGGGTCAGAATAGCTTGCCATACGTCATCTGGTCGGAGGACAAGCTCATGGTGTCGGTTATAGGCCTCCATGATCGTGGACACCAACCCCCATGGCGCAGGACAAGCCTTGTCCTCTGGTCCGGACTGCTGGATGATGATGGGTTTTTCAGTCTTCTCCGACTCTGGAACCGATTCGGGACCGCGACGGCGTGGGTTGGGAACCTGGCCGAAAGCTGATTGGAAGCTTTTGTTTCCTGCGAAGATCACCGGCACCGGCGTGACCGACGCTCTTACCTCCTCTACGGTCGTCTGCTTGCTGCTTGCCGGAAAGGACACTCCAAATGGCATGCTGGCTCTAATGTCGGAAGAGCGGGGCGGCCGGTGTGGGAGCTTGAGCTTCTAGATGTTTCACTGGAGTTCCAGATGCGCACAGCTCCCAGAATCTCACAGTGTGTTTGAGCATTCGCAGCAAGACTGAGCCCCTGCGTCCTTGGAGCCTAACAGTCGCGAGCTTCCTGCTGCTAGGCTAGCAGGGAGGATCAGCTGGTCCTGGCAAGGTTCTGCTGAGATGATGGGCAAAAAAAAGGCTAGCCTGAAGCCTGCTCTAGCTACATCTACAACGTTGTGAGACAGGTGATGTCTGTTTGGGTAAGGCTCAAGTGAAACTCCAGAGCCCAACTCTAAGGCCCCAAAGCCCTGGGCCCTAGGTCCTAGAATGTCCTTGTTAGCCCTTAAACCTGAAACTCCGACTCAACAAAACCCCGAAGCTCTTTGGTCCAGCAGGTGTTCGTCCAGAGCTGCCCCAGTTTTCAGCTGCGCTTTCAGTGGCACCAGCCTCAGGAAGGCTTTTTGTGGTGTTTAAAAGGTTTGTTTTGGTGGGCGGGGGTCTCTGTTACAAGAGAGAAAATGAGCGAAACAGTTTCGGAACAGATCTGCAGCAAAGGCCTCGCTCGGAATGACCAACAAAAACGCAGCGAAAAGTCAGCACTTTTGGCCATCACCGCTTCAGCCATGAAGAGCTGCATTCAGGAGTATGCAACACTGTATTTGCTGGTGCTTGTGCCGGCACGAGTCTGCTGAAAGTTTGACACACATTGTAGAAAATTCCCGCGCGCGAAAGCGGCATCCTCTTGCGAGGTTGCAATCTCCTGTATACCATGTAGAAAGCATGCCATCTGGTCTGGGACGCTGACGCCTTCTCTGCACAAGCGCCCCACACATCGTAGAGGGAGCCACGGCCCTGAATCAAGCCCGACTATTTCTCGTGACTGTTTGGCGCACAATCGTCAAGGAGCAGTGCTTAAAGAGTCAAGCACTTACCTCAAATTTAAAGTCGTCTCCACGTCGTGTCCTTCGGTCCATCGAGTGGGCCACCGGATGCGTGGAACACACCTCCTCCAGACATCTCTACCTTTGTGCTACTGACGGCGCAACCAAGACTGATTTTAATCACTGCACGGGCACTGCATGTTCTGAAGATGCACAGGGATGAAAACATGGCCTGCACACATTTGCGTCTAAGCCCATGACAAGGATGCCAAAGGATGCCTTGAACACCTGCGTCACATGCTCTTGATTGCTCATTCACTCACCTTTGTAGCGTTCAATTGGCCTTAACTGACATGCTGCTGCTGCTACTACTGCTACTGCTACTGCTACTGCTACTGCTACTGCTACTGCTACTGCTACTGCTACTGCTACTGCTACTGCTACTGCTACTCCTACTACTACTACTACTACTACTACTACTACTACTACTACTACTACTACTACTACTACTACTACTACTACTACTACTACTACTACTACTACTACTACTACTACTACTAGTACTAGTACCACCACTACCAATACTACCACCACTACTAGTACTAGTACTAGTACTACTAGTTCTCATGCTCATCGGTTTGGTAGAAGAAGTGCTCATTGCTCTCAAAATTGCATCCGGCTTTACAGGCTGCATGCGCTATGAAAAGACGACGACGTCTCAACCCAGTCACATCTTCCTGAACCCTGGCCTTCTGCCCTTCAGGCATTTGCTCGGCCTCGCAGCGAACCTGCACCTGGCCAGGGTAACAACCTTTCATTTGGGACTTGGAGGCCATTGCACGCTTTAGGGGGAGTCGAGTCTCGGTGTCGTTTTGCTTCCTTGACATTACCCAAACCCTCTGCCAGTGGCACAGCACTTCAGCTGTAGATGTCTAAAGTGCCGCCATCTCCAGGCTTGCTTAGGTTAGTGTCGAAGCCCTCCCGCGATGCCATTGCACTCTTCTCACGAAACTGCCTTGGGTTTTGGAGCTCCTTTGTCAGCCAGCTCCTGCGCAAAGGATCTCAGAAAAACACGAAGATGCCACATTGGAGCATGGTCAAAGTCGGCGTTGGCAATGACATCTGCTCGCAGTCAGGGCTTCAGGTGCCAACGTTTGCACGGCAAGATAAAGGTATCAAGCCCACACCTCCAACAGCCATGGCTCGAAGTCCTCCTCGGTCCTCCGGACTCAGTTCAATAGAACAGATGATGATCGTGTGACGTCACGTAGCGTTAGTAGAAGCTGCCATCTGGTGCCGTCCTCGTCACGTCCTCCTCATCCAACCAACCGCTGGGTGGAGTGGCATAGCAGACGGCCTCCACAGGTCCGGAAAATCATCAAGGACACTGACAAAGACACTGAGTAGTGAGTAGTCATCAGCACTCTGCCTGCAAGGCTACCGGCCAGCTGTTCCAGATAAGGTATAAACGCTCGATCACTACAAGCGCACATCTACCAAAAGCTCAAGCGCACCTCAATCTTCGTGACATGGCCTCTCTTGTCTATCACAATGGGCTTCAGGGATCCTGCAAAAGGCATTGAAGGGCCGGACCAAACAAGATCATGAAGTCTGAGATGCTATCAGCTTGCCTGCTAGCGCATGCTGACATGACTGAGAGCTACAGCTTCAAACTGCGCCGCACCTGCCAAGCCATCAACATAGAGATTCACGAGGCCACCTTGCAGAAGAGGTTTTCGAATTATTTGCATTGTGCCGCTACAATTCAGAGAACTTCCACGAGAGACCAAAAAGACAAGGGAAGTGAAGACCAAGAAGATCTTGTCATCTTCGCTGTGCTCTAACAATGATGATTCCAGGCCTCCGGTGGGAAAGAAACCGCGGTGAAGGCAGTGGGCCGTAACTTTGACCTGAAAGATCATGCAAAGATTGCGCCGGCACCACTGAGCTTTGCAGGAAAGCCTGGAACCCTTTGACTCAAGCACCGCACGCCCATCCGCCCAACCACAGGTATCAGTGCCTTCGATTGCACTGGCTGCAACACTCCGTCAGCCGACCTAATTTCCGGATCTGAAGGCAGAGCTCTCTGCATGAAGTCGAAAGGCCTGCAAAAGCATCCAAGTATTGACACAGGTCCCAAACTGCGCTGGAACCGTGTAAGCTCTGGTGCCCGAATGTCAGTGAAGTGCAAGCGCGGCGGTTCTGCGGAGAGAAATCAACGTCAGTCCCCCCTCGCATCTCCACCTGCAGTGAAAACATCTCCGCGTGCTGAAAACACACCGAGAGGAGATGCAGCGTGAAGCTGGTCCACGCACTGGTTTCTGCGGGTCACCCATCTCTTCTAGATTCTTCTTGCCTGTGGAGGTCAACGAAGCCCCCATGTCTTTCTGTAGACCCTATTCTCAAGACTCATGTGAGGGGGGGATCTCCAAGACCTCCTCTCAAGGCTTTTTGGGGGGAAGCTTTTCGGAGGCTCCTGGGAGTGGAGCCTGGAGGCCCCTTGAAACGTCGCCGTGTTTACCCTTTGTGCCCTTGTGCCTGAACCTGAAAAAAGCAGTCGCAGCAGCAACACGGCCAAGAGAACAAACACTGTGGTGCATACGCCCGAACTTGTTGTGTGTACATTTCTTGTTCTGGTAGTTGTCCCCATTGCAAACCCTGCCTAGGAGATGAAATCATTTCGTGCGGGTCTTCTAGGGCTTCATATACTCAACATCGCTGGAGAGGTTGTCCAGGTCCGAGATGAAGGTCACCGCAAAGGCATGACTGTTTATGGAATGCTCGGGTTTTTTAGGTTTTCGGGTTCTGGGTACAATTCACACATCTACTGTCTATCCCGAAGATCAATGGGTGTAATACTCTAGGCAGCGTTTTTAAATGACTATTCTGGGTATATAGTTTGCGTTGCATTTATAGAACGGATTTAAGCGAGAACATCGGCAAGCAAGTATTTACGTAGGCTTATTGGTCGAACAAAGAAATCGCCGGGCAGGTCTGCGACGTACACGGCATCCCAAAACAAAAGCAAGCGACGAGCAGGAGCATGGATTGGCTGGATGAACAAACATTAAAGGGTCGTCATGTTCTGAAGAACGCATTCTGAAAGCCATCTCAGAAGCCACGTCTCCATAAATGGGCGACTACACAATGACATGCAATGACCAGCCTCAGAGGTTCCACCGGCAAAGGCCAGCGGCATGAGCCCAGCCTCAAAGATTCCACGTCTCCGTTTGTTCACAACTGCTCACAGACTCGTAGACAACTCGGCCTGCGATGAACTGCGCAGTGCTCAGAAAGAGTTCTCGAAAGCAAGCCAAACCATCTGAAACCCCTGTGACTCTTCCGCTGCAAGTAGAGGTCGGCCTGGACCGTCAGGGTGATGGCACCAGCGGTCTTTGGGTTGGTGGAGAAGCTGCCCTGCACGGCTGATACGGATAAATCCAGCAGCGTTGCATCCTGTGACTTTTTGAGGCGTGACTCTTGAGTCGCGAAGCAATCGCCAGTGCCTGCTTCGTCTTCTTGGGTGTGAAGGTCACTTCACAGGAGCCAACCTGCGGAGAACAGTCGGAAAATGTCGCATAGAGTCAAACCTCGGAGGCTGCAGTCTTCAACTGGCTCTTGGCAGGGTCTAACCTGGGCAAGTCACACAAAGTCACAACTCGGTGCCTTGTCGCCCTGCAAGGATGCGGATGTCAAGTCACGCACCTCGATGCCCGGCCCTCACATTCTCTTCCATTCTCTTTTGTTTCTTTTGTCCATGCTCGAGAAAGAACGCTAGGATTCGGGCCAGCTTGAAGGACTCCAAGTGCTGGGCCGCAAGACCTGGCGTCTTCCGGCCAGCCCGAATCTTTGTGATGCGCACCTGGCATTCCGTGATCTCTGCTTCAGCCATTGCTGCTTCAGACGTAAATGTCACATGGATCATAGACTCCCGTGTGTCCTCCTGTGGCCTCTACCCGGCAAAGCCCCCTGCCAGCTCCAGGCCCCATGAGTCGATTTCTACCAAACTTCTGAGGCTTTACCGTAGAAGTATGCGTAGACTATGGCCAAGCAGTGCATGGTTTAAGTTGTGAAAAGCGGCTGGATAGCCCAGGATCGCAGCCTGAGCAAGCACAACGTGCATGAAAGACCCATTCACGCAGCAGTTCGGTTCTGAAACTCTCAAGAACGCAAGGCTGCAAATGTTGCAAGGGTCTTGATGGCCCTCTGGACAAATCAGACATGTCCGTCCCTGTTCAAGGCATCGACAGCAGAAGCCCTCCTACATTCCGGGCAGCAAACGATAAGGGGAAACTTTCAATCACCACTGCATCCAAGAAGCATATCCAAGAGAATTGCGCAGGATCTGCCCTCCACCCTCAAGCACGGAACCATCAACCTGACAAAAACGCATGACTGTTGCTGGTACATGCTGGTACGTCGGGCTGAGTGGAATTTTCTGGGAAGCTGCCTCCTTGCGTCACTCAGCTGTGGGCTGTGGATGGCGGACGATGGCTCTTTACTCTCCGGAGCAAAGGTCATACCATCTTCAAGAAAAGTGCTTGAACAAGACAAGATTGAACACTGCAGCAAGAGCAAGTGGAGGGCCAGATGTGCGCAAACTTGTTGACATGTACGTAGGGCAGCTGTTGGTTCTTGAGCTTGTCATGAAGATGCACGGCGGCCTCGAGAAGCGATGCCGCAGCAGCTGCTCCGGCAGTCCTCTCAAGGCAAGTCGCACACGGCAAGCAAGAAAAGAAATGTGACCAAGGAAGTCACACGACATTCGCCCGAACTTCCCTAACTTACCTACCAATACCGAGTCAATGCAGCAGGGGCGCTTCTTCTCTCTCTCTCTCTCTCTCAGCCCTGGCCTGCTGCCTTGCGAAGGCACACTGGCCGGTGGACCTCTCGCAATGCAACAAGCAAAAACATCAGTAATCGCGCCTCCAGCTGCACCATTTGGATCACGTGCAAGAGAGCATGGAAGGCCGCTGCTCTTTGAAAACAAAATGTTTCAGGCTACCGAGCAGCTCATGAGAGCCAACGCGACACCCATCCTAGATCATCCTAGAACATGCGGAAGTCCCTCGTTCATGATTCTCACCTTCTTCTCCAGCGAGGCGGAGATGAGACTTCTCCCGCCGCTCGTCCTGCAATCCCAAGCCCCATCCCGCCAAAGACAGGAAATGAAAACACTCCGGATTCCTGCAATTGCATGGCACCACCGCCCTGAGCAGCTGAATCTGCCAGCTTTCGGGTCACCACTTGCGCTGCATATGCAGACAGCAAAGCTGTGTGTATTGCGCTGCAGCAAAAGGACTTTTATCTTGAGGCTGTGCGAAATTAGCGACTGATTTGAAGCCTCGTAAGCGATGGACTCCACCATGAAGCTTCGCCCTTCCAAAGTGGTCCTGCCCATACTTGTTTTGATGAGACTTGTATATGGACTCATGCGGGGCAGATGGGACGGCTGCACTTGACACACCGATATCAAAGAAGCATGCACAATATTGACATGCTTCTCAACGTGTGACAAAGCATTGGACCTTGATACTTGGGACAGAATTGCACATCCAAGATAGTCTCGTTTGTTTGGGTGTGCTCGAACCAAAAGCCTCTTCGACGCAGTCCTGTTTGCATCTACAAAGTCCTTGGCCTGTTGCCAAGCAGATGCCTGGCGCTGGGCTGCATGGACTCTGGTTGGCTGCTTGTACCAGTCGAGTATCGAGTGCCAGTGTGATGAGAGAGAGAGAGGGGGAGAGAGAGAGAGAGGGAGAGATTGAGAGAGACTTTGCTCAGAGTTGGCTTGTTTACATGCCGGGCCTGAATGTAGGCCAAGGAGACGTGCCCATCCTCATGCACGTCACACCATTTGCTGCAGGTGACAGCGCGCGCGCGCGTTTGCATGCCAAACGCGCAGTATTGTCATGCACTGGTGCCGGGTGGTGGTGGCGTCATGTCGCATCTGCTTACTGGATGATGCATGCTGGGGCTCTGACGCTAGTTGGGTACGGATCATGGCTTCGCCTGCAGCACAGCATTTCTCGGGCTCCAAACACATCTGACTACGCATGACGACATTGACTGCGTCTGACTGCTGTGACAGATCTCGTAGATCTGCCGCTTCATCAACAGGGGCCCTCAGCCCGGCACCGAGAGCCCTCGTCAGGCTCTCCCTGCAACCAGGTGTCCTCAACCACAGCCGAATGGCACCAGTGCCACTCTTCCCGTGGCCCAACATGGCCTCATGACTCCTAAACTGGCCCTAATCCTGTAGACCCCCTAAGCCCTAAACAGTCTAAGCGCATCCCTAAGCTCTCAGTCCTTGAGAGCCCGAAGTCCAGGCGACTCAAAGGCTACTCCTGCAACATGGAGTGCCGACCATGGTGCTACTCTGTTTGAAGCGGGCAGCACTCCGAAGAACAAAGGAACCTGTTGGTCTCTCTAAGAGCAAAAGAAGATTAGCCAATCGTCTTCCAGCCTGGCCAAGATGGATTTCAGATTCCTCTTAGATCTCCAAGCGCCGGCGGCGCAAAACATTGCAAGATTACATGCAAAGATGTGAGCCCATTTGTCAGCAATTGCAATTTTTGGATCCCGCTCCTATGCAGTAGACCTCAGCGTCCCTGACGGAAGAAGTGGTTGGCAACAGTAAGCTTGACAGCCAGCAGCAGCTTCCGGTACAATATAGTAGGTAAGTAACAGTCTCGTTGCAGAGGTTGAGTGAGGTGTTGTTGACCGTCAACTACAGGTACACGGAATTTGTGGCCAACACAGGCATAGCAAGTCTACTGCATTGCACATCGAGCCTTATTCGGTCAACGTGGGACAAAAAGAACTCCTTCACTTTCAACTCGACAGGCGCCGAGTTGCCACACACCTCCATGCAGGATCTTGCCTTCTGAATACACGACAGTCGGTGATCCACTGTCCACCAGCCTGCTCCAGGCGGTCTAAGTGATCGATCTTGTTCATGCGGAGAGCAAACGTCACATGAAGCCTTCAGCGCAAAGAAGGAAATCAAGCCCTTCCCTGTCAGGCTACACGGCGGGCCCAGAGGCGATCAGTGCAGTGCAGAGGTCATGCA
This sequence comes from Symbiodinium natans, assembly GCA_905221605.1. NCBI lineage: Eukaryota > Dinophyceae > Suessiales > Symbiodiniaceae > Symbiodinium > Symbiodinium natans. The sequence continues at coordinate 205,710 of CAJNDS010002663.1, read as the reverse complement.
TGCTTCTTAAGGGTCAGCCGGTCGGCACCACTGGTTCAGTGTGGACTTCGTGCTTTCAGCAGCATGCCGGAAGTCAGCCAGAAAAAATAGCCAACATCGGCCTCTCCCGCGCAGGTTTGCCACCATGGCTGTGATCGACCCATTCGTTTGGCACCTGCCGAACTCGCAACTCTGATGAATGCGGGGCAACCCTGGAAAAGCATGCTCGTGACATGAGTTATGTAGACGGCTCCATCTGAAGGTGCTACATCCAACATGCCACGGTTGCTGGCTCCAGGCTGGTTGCACTGGTGCACCTGGTTGGAGATCTGCCAAAGCCCAAGAGGATCGTCATCCTTAGTCTACTCCTCACTTGTTCATGGAATACTCTTGAGTACGGGTGACGACCAGACATCTTGCATCATGCCTGCCCTACACTCCTATCTGTTTTGCAGATTCCGCGTCATGCTTGTGTCTGAAAAGCACAGAGCAATAGGGCAGCGCTCACAGCCAATGCTGCGCGCGAAAAACGATCAGACAAGAAACGCCTTTGGCGCCCTGCCTGCGCCGAAACGGCAACTGCCAGAGGCAGCAAGTTCTGATCCTATTTGAACTGCTTTGTCATCTGCGTAGTTGGACTTTTCTCTTTGGCCAAATCAAGAAGTACTGAGTGTATACAGGTGTGCCCACTAATTTAAAGGGCGGGCTACCTGCTTAGTGATCCGCTCGACAGCTATTGAGACACAGGCATCTCATTGGACGGTGTTGAGCGAAGGCCTCTCGCCTGCTCAAGGCATGGGGTCGACAACGCACTTGTGAACCATTGCCAACTGGTCTCGCCAGACTTTTGGCCTTCCTTGCTTTGAGTTTCTTGGCACGCCGGAAGGTAGCCAGCACAGCTTTCCGAACCAGCGCGTGCTCCTGCATGGTGCTTCACATCACATATGGATGCCGCTGAGTGTTCAGCTCCAGTACACACTGCACCTCATGTGAGTTCTCGTAGTGGTCCAATGTCCTGGCAAAAGAATACACATGAATATACCAAAGGGGCAAATCGAGCCTGACTTGGCAAACCACCGATGCTCTTGCAGACCAGGGTGCTGGATCGCATGAAAGTCGACCTCACAGCCATACCGCTTGAGCCAGTCGCGACCATCTTCCTGACGCGCGAGCACTGTATTCTTGGTCGCTGCAAAGATGGCTCATTCTCTCATGTAGCTCATCTAACCGTCTGAGATGCGACGACTATGTACATGCCATGATGTTGCGATTATCAAGGCTGGCATATGCTGTGTTTTCTGATCATGCCGTTCGCCCCATCAAGCTGCACAGATAAACCGCCGCCACCACCACCACCACCGCCGCCACCACCGCCACCGCCACCACCACCACCACCACCATCACCGCCACCACCATCACCGCCAGCACAACAGCACAGCACCAGCACCATCACACCACAACCAGCAGCACATGCCTGATTCGCGAGCAGGTAGACATCATCCAGAACTCCGGCAGTCATGAAGACCTGCGTTTTCAAAGGGAAGAAGCGCCAAACACACATTCAGGGCTGAAGGCATCAAACTTCGGCGAGTGGACTGCAGGCCATCCCCGGCACAGTCGTTCCGGCTTCACAAGTTCTGAGGTCGCAGCCCGAGGCTTGGCCGAGGGACCAGTGTAGGCACGCTTTGTCGACTTCTCGGCACCTCCGTGTAGGAAGGGAGAGAACTTCAAGTGGCTTGTTCGACCGTTAGCCCTGGCACGTCAGGGAACATTCTAGCTTCAGACTCCAGACAAACCTGCCTGGACCACACTGAGATGTGCTCACTGCCGGCTCAGTTTCCTCCACGACAGCCTCATGGCGGTCCATCCTCAGCTTGCGACCGAAGCCTGTGACAGCATGTCAGTACTTGCATGGCTTAGCAAACTATCTTCAAAGTCATTTGGCCGAATCACTTGGCCAGCTTTAGGCTCAGGGCTTAGGCCTTTAGGTTTCGGCCTTAAAGCTTTGGGCTTAGGCTTAGGGTTTAGACCATACTTCTTAAGGGTGTGAGGACGAATTTAATGCATGAACGATGTGAACGAAGTCCTCTGTCTCCAGGAGTTGATCTGTTGAGTCGTGAAGGTAACAGCCAGGAATAATAAGTCTTTTAATTTAATAAGACCCTGTTCATCTCCCTCATTCGTGCGTTCATTAAAAGTCCTAACTTCGTTCATTAACTTACAACTTGGGCTTTTAATAGAGAGCGCAGTGAGTTAGATTACACATGGGTGAAACGAGTGCGTGAATCTAGTGAGCAAGTGAGCGCAGTGAGGGTTTCGGGGCGCTTCAGTTAGAAACATTCGCAAGTATCAGTACCGCAAAAAACAAGGAGAACAGCGGCCCTCTGTAAGAAACTGTGGCGAAACAAAAGAGGCATGGGCTTTAAGGTCTATGCGAGTCTGTGCCTCTTAGGTCACTCCACAGCGTCAAAGATGCAGGCTCAAATGCGAAAAGTAGGGCCTCTAGGGCTTTGGAACAGTATCAGTCAACGGCATCTAGGTTTCCGAGCCCCTTCATAGGAGGTTCAACCCAAATGGCGCCTCGTGAAATCAGCACATATGTGCAAGCGAGCAAAGCTTCGCAGATGGATGTCCCATCGATTTCGGGATAAGGCACTCCAGATGCAGCTCGGGCGCGTCTGCTTCATCAGCATGCCGCGCTGCGAAATCACCAGACCCAAGTCGAATGGAAGAGCGAGACCAACCTCCAAGCTGATGCAGCCTCCTGGAAAGCCAGTGGCAGAAGACCGCTCATGGGCCCTATGGGCAACGCGGCTGCACACGTGTACTGATGCATTCTGCGAAGCTTCGACGAGCAGATTCAGTTCTTCAAACGCACTTGACATGCACGGAACAATGCGGCATCAAGGCTCCAGGCTCCAGGGCTGCTTGGCATCTACTTGGCATTCTGCCTCCATCATCCCTTCCAGCAGGCCTTGAGAGTAGCCGCCCAGGAGCACACGGTCCGCAGCTTCCAGTTGTGAGACTTCTGCCCCCACCTCCACGCGAGCAATGTTGGGTTAGGGGACGCTCAACGCATGCCAGGCTAGAGATCGCTTGCATCTCAGCAATCAATGGGTAGCGTTTCAAGTTTCGAGTCTGTTCAGAACAGTGCAATGCAAGCGACTCCCCAACGAGCGATGCCAACCAAGCCGCCACGCCAGAGACGAAGTCGACAGCTTTCTGAAGGTCCCTAGTGGAAATAACCTCTTCGTGACATCGGCGCGTGCCACCCCGATTGCTCCTGTGGCACGGAGGCGCAGGGAGTCGCACCATGTGGGGGCGGCAGTAGCGCATTGCTACCAGAGGTTGCATGCATAGGACAACCGAGCAAGAGATACTTGCAGCTCTGCCTGAGATGAAATTGACTCCCCGTCATGAGAGGGAAAGTTCTAGTCAGTCTAGTGCGAAGAACTGACGAAGCAGCAGGCGTCCTGTAGCGAAACCACTGCCTCGGCTGGAGACAGAACATATGTGAATGCAAGTGGAACACAATGGATCACCGTGGGTTTCTTAGTTTTGCTAACTGTCATCGTGAGAACCTAACTATGCTGTCCAGGCGGCTTGCCCCAGTCAATGTGCTGTGCTCCTCAGCTGGGCGAATGAGCTGACATGGGATGAAATGAGCCTGAAGCATAAGTTGAAACTCATCCAGCCGCATGCGCCGGTGTACAGGAAGCAGGTGCTTACTCAGGCCTTTGATGGCCTGTGCTCTGATACAAAGCTGGTTGAGGCCCAGTGTCCAGGGCAAAGGATCTTGCAGTAGTCGCGGATCAAGCGGCTGTGCACCTGCGCAGGCCCCTCTGCAAGGCCTTCAAGGGCTCACAGTATGGAGTAAGCGCCCGGGCAGCAAGTTGAACATCAGGAAACAAGGAAAGGAAGGGCACGGAAATTGTGACACCTTGTGACATCTCTGACTAAAGGTGCCCAGGCACAAGCAGGTCCTTTACCAAGCCCTCCGGGCCCAAGAAGAATGTTGAATAACAACCCATTGGATGGCAGACCACCAGGGAGAAGCGATGCTCCTTCCTGCATCAAACGTGTCGAGCGGTAAGTTCGCGAAACCTGCCATGGCCACAAACACAGCACATGTCCTCGGCATGACCACCGGAAAAGCGGGGAAGCTTGAGTTCGGCCGTTTCACCCACTTCCACTTGACCAGCACCTGAGCACGTTTTGGCAGAGGTCCGCCACAATCCGCCACAACATCACTTGTCATTGCTAGCACTGACTCAAAAGTAGACGTCCAGCTGAGAAGCGCAAACTCAGCTCGGCGCCCGCGAGCTCTCTTTGCTCTCTTTGCTCTCGGCTTTGCCCGCAGCTTTTGCTGGAGCTTCCTTTGCCTTATCTGCCGGCGCCGGCCCTTGCTCTGCAGAAGCAGCAGCCTTTGCCTTGAAACGACATCTGCAACCAGCCGTGCATGCTGAGGCTAACAGTGAATCCCTGTAATGGATGGCTCATGCTAGAAAAGCCGAAAAAGAAGCCTTGACGTCGCCAGAAGCGGAAGCTTTGACCGCTTTGGCAGAACGCTTGCCAGATTTCGATGGCCTTGCTGACTTCCTGGGACGGTCGCGAAACCGTTTCATGCAGCTCTGGTATGCGCCCGTACGGTCAGAAGCACAGGGACGCAGCAAATACTGAACAAAACTCAGAAGCGGAAGCTATACTACCAGGATCGACGTGGTACACAGTTCAAGGGGACGATACTGTGCTCTAAACTCTTGTGCTCCTATTACTGCATTCAAGCGTCTCGGAGCGTATCCCACTCAGCTGCTTCTTGAGATAAGCTGAAGCCTGTACAAAGACCATCTGGCAAGTCAAGCTTGGTCTTGAAAAAAGGACCTGCTTCCCAACAAAGTGGCCTCGCCATGCTGCATTCCATGGGTAAGAGGTCACATGAGCAGCATCCGGCCTTCGAGGTGTACTTCATTTTCGCCAGTGTGTGTTGCAGGGTCTTCCGCTCGACCTCTGTGACACCTTTGCCATCTTGCGCTGCCTCCCAGAGGCTGTGCGCTTCCGCATACGAAATCTGACCTCAGCGTGCCACAGAGTCTTTCTGTGGCTTCCTCATGTCAGCACACACACACACAGACGACAGAAAGACAGACAGGCAGGCAGGCAGGCGCGCGCACACACACACACACACACCAACATGCACCACCACCTGCACAACGAGTATGTTGCCAAGGCCTCTGGGCCATCTGGCATCCGGACAAGCAGCGCTTCTTCTGTTCAGGACTGACCCGGGGTGGGTTCGGAAGCCGAATGGTGGGCTTCTGGCTTTGTACGTCTCTGGCCTTGCATCTACAGAAGCTTCGGACGAGTGGCACGAAGGGCTTCGTGTGTTGTGCTTGGCTTCTGGTCTCTTATGGATCACAGCCTGTGGCTCTGTACTTGCTGCCGCGGGCGCTGCTGTCGCTAAATGCTATGAGCATCTTCTGGTTGCTGCTGTTGTCACGTGTTGCCACTGATTCTGGTGCCGCGGCCCTGCGCGGGTCCACGGGCGCGGGGCTGCAGGCATTAGGCTTCAGGTGTGTTACAACTGGGGATTGAGCATTTTGGAGGTTGGGAATACTTTCATGTCGTCCTTCGAGGCTAAGCAGGATATAAAGCTTGGGTTCGAGGGGTTTAGTCTCCGTGGATGAAGGCTCTGGGACGTTACAGGCTTTCGGAAGACTTCCTCCAGGGCTTGGCTATCGATGCCCGACATCATCCTCCAGCTTGCACTTTTGAACCCACCCGCCAAGGCGGACGCGCGAAGCGTTCAAAACTCGCTAAGACTTTTCAGAGCCTCGTCATGCCGAGCTACCGTCTTTGACGTATCGTTCCGCCATATCTAGCAGCTCTCCTTAGCTTTAGGTGGCAGGGCCTTGGATCGCCCGTGGACAGCACCCTTTCCCCGATCCCCGAATCCGAAGAACCCACTTATACAATGGCTGGTATCAGGCGCAGAAGGCGCACAAGCAGGGCTTTGAACAAGCGCAACTCAGCATCGAAGAACCCACAAGGTTGATTCTTTGGGTCTGCGCACAAGCGTCTGTCGAATCGCTGCCCCTGCACCTCAAGACTTGAAACTTTCGGCTTTCGTAAACTTCTAGACATCTTTGCCGCGTTTGCTCACTCACCAGTGGCCTGACGGTAGTAGGTTGTCCGCCGCGGGCTCTGCAACAGGGGCTGCAAAAAGGCGGCTGCCTTAAGCCTGGGATGCACAGTTGCTATCAGGCATGCTAACTGCTCCAGTTATAACATCAATCAATTTGCGTGCGTCTTTGCAGCCCAGTTGCGTGAAGCGAAACGTTTGCATGGCACGGCGCCTGTGCTCTGTGAGTAAAACAATGGCACTGGACAGGCCTATGGGGGGCCTAGGTGAGCCTTTCGCCGAGGGGCAACACTTCCACCTCTCGATTTGTGAGCTGTCCATCAGCCCACAGGTCCTTGCCGTATCATTCAAGAGTCAGCTATCTGCATCTCAGGGTTTGGGATCGTTGTGTCGGGAGAACCCATGGCAGCAGGAGCAGATCGCCCCGTCACGGTCAGTAGACATGCAGTCCTTGGCCTCCGCATGTGAAATTCGACCATCAGCTGCAAATGCCTTGGCCTGCCAGCATGGGAGGACAGAGGGCGTGTGGCCATCAGCTGCGGGTCACGAACTTAATGCTTGGCTGCGGTACATGCAGAGCACAGGCCCTGCCCTCTCCTACAAGAAGCTGCCATGCAGGCAGCAAACCACCACACAGTGTTTCGCACGTCCTGCCCTTTCTTGAACTCCAGGCATATGATTGAGAAGTGGAAAGAGTGCTGCGTGATGCGGGTCATGTTCGAGTCAGGGAGGCCAAGACCGACGAAAGCGTGCGGCATGCTGTTGAGACTCGGATGGCTGGGGTGTCACCGGCACTCAATGGGCACACACAACACATGACCCTCATATCACTTGGCCGCTGTTTGCACAATGACCCTGTGACATGTCAAGGGAGCAGAGCGCTTCGCCGTCTGAGTCGCGCGGGGCATGTGCAGTGCTGCGACGGTTGCAGTTGTGTCTCTGGCTTCAGAGATTCGTCCAGGCGTCTTGGCGAAGACCGTTCCATGCCGATGTGCCCTTGCACCGCCCCTAAACCCTAAACTCAAAACCCTAACTCCGTTGAATCCTTAGACCCTTGGGACCCTTAGCCGCCTTAGCCTCCACCCAAAACCCTAAGCCCTCAAACCCGAAGCGCGGAGCAACGGTGCGGAGTCGTTTCTAGTGTACGGCCGGAATGTTGCAGGAGGCTGCACCGACAGTGTTCTGAAATATCAGAAACAGTGTATCTTGGCCTTCTTGAAGAGCGGCGCTTCTTCCAGGGTCTCCTTTCAAGATGCAACCCGGACAACATGAAACGTCGAAGGGGAATTGGAAGTCTGGCAGCCACAGAGAGCTTCGCTAGCTACCCTTATAGGCTGTCGTTCGACAACACAACGCGTACAGATGGGGCACAGAAGCGGAAGAGAAGCCAAATCTCCTCCGGCGCAGGCCGCTTGGCCATGGCTTACATCATGTGGGCCGTACAACTTGCTGCTTTGCTAAACGCTGAAAGTCTATGGCTCGACAATTCTTAAGTCTGCCTGGCACGCCACCAAACCGTTCGCGATTCAGCCACTCCACCCTATGCACATCCGCACATTCAAGAACGATTACACTCGAAACCGTTGCCCCCGGGTGTTGTTGCGTGCTGTGTTGTGTGCTTCCTACAAAATGTCAGTCTCACGATGGGCAAAAGCTTTGGTTGCGCTGGCAGTTTCGGTTTGGGCGGCGTCCATTGTAAGGCCTGTGCCCACACCCTGTGCCCACAGAGTTTCCTGCACCGGGCCTTACTGAGCGTCGGACTGAGCAAAGCGGCACAAAGCTCCAGGGTGATGGGCGCTTGCCCTTGCCCTTCTCGCCCTTCTCGCCCTTCTCGCCCTTCTCGCCCTTGTCCCAGAGAAGCTGTAAACGGCAACTGCAAGGTGCCCCCGGGCGAGCCCTTGACTTGACGTCAGCACCAGCTTATATCGACTGTGGGCTTCTGTGATCTTCTGTGGGCGTGTATGGGCTTGTGTGAGCTTCCAGTCCTTGGAGCCCTTGTCCTGGTCGCCCTTGCCTGCCCAGAATGCAGACCAACCTACCACCCTGAGACATTCCGTTGGCTTGGGAATGGTCCACAGCGAATGGAGCAACAAAGCCCACCACAGGACCACACACACTTTGCAGGTCTGGCGCGTACCCCAGGCTCCGCCCGCCGCTCCTCCGCGACCTTTGGACCTTGGGAGAGGCTCACTTCCCCATGGTCCGGATGGTTGTGTGATCCAGGCACGGCTAAGATTCGCACCAAGCACCCTGGCTCGGCTGGTTTTTTCCGGACCTTCATCAGGTTCAAAAATTGCATCATGAGGCTTTGCGCCAAGTATTCTCCGGATGTGCTGAACGGCGCACAATGGTCCAACAACCACTACATCGAATTCAAGGCACTTCAGCTCTATGCAGACCGATTTTTTCAAGTGAGGCCATTCACAGCCTGTGGGGTGGAGGGTGGAGTGTGTCTGAGCTGCAAGTGGATGGCTCTTGAAACGGGGGGTCCCTCTGGCTACCGCATGGCGCAAGGTACACCAAAGAAATGGAGATGCAGAGAACTAAAAGCCCACATGCAATCAATGTTGAACTTGCAGTCAATATGAAGGTCGGCTAATTCCATGGTAGAGCTTTGAAACACAATAGGCTCAACAATTTGGATGCTTCTCCTTGGATTCATGTGGATGTCTCAAGGCATCTCAAGGTCCAGCCACTGACTACGCATGTCTACGCATCTGTCCCTTTGAGGCGTCCACCCGCCGCCCGGGTAGCCGCCGGCCTGGAAAGGCGACAGACCGGCAAAGGCGTCAGTCTTGTGAATGGCTCTTTACAGTGCGAGTAGCGCCGCACAGAGCAGGGCAGAGAAAAGATTCTGAACTTGTAAGGTCAACAGTACGCACGACCCAGTCGAAGCCCAGTCGACTGAAGAAACATCAAGAAACACTGTCACGCGCTGCGCCTTGCCCCACGCAGTGCCTTTTGCCATCAAGGGCTACAGCTCTAAGCGAGGCACATGCACTGCCATCAGATGCCATGAAAGATACTTCGTCAATGCATGGGTCCATCTGAACCGCAGAGCCGTCTCTCAGCACAAGCCACGTGCAGGTGTTCCTTGTCTTTCTACGTTATGATTCACGTTTAAAACGTGGATTATGTGTTCTTGCTAAACGCGAATGCGAGTCCAGCTTGAGCAGGAAGCGTATGGAAGCGTCAACCAGGAACCATTCGTAGCCACAATGTTCAAGCCGTTGCCAGTTGGGAAGTGTGTGACCCATCTCCCTAAAAGCAGAGGCATGTGTAGTGGTGTCTTCCTGCGACTGTACTGAGTTTACTGCTAGTGATCCGCCTATACCCATCACCGCATATCGCGTAAGAGTGCAAGTGCATGCGTTTACGACGCATGCCCTGACTTGGGCAGTCTCTTCTGTAGCGCTCGTACTTTATTTTTTTTGTTTGTTGTTTATGCCTTGGCAGGCTGCATGATTGGCATCACAATTCCAAGTATCTGAGTGTCTGAGTGTAGCGCAGCTGGTCATACTGCTCCTGCATCTCATTGGCCCTCTGAACTGCCACGGCACCCTGCGCACTCTCCACACTCAACCTCAGATCATGACGCATCTATGGTCTCGATGTTCACCGTCTCACAGTCTGATATGTGTCTGAGGACTTGAGGCACTGACTTCTCCATGTAAATGTGCATGTCGTCAATGTTCTGACACAGCACCAGCTGACAGCATATTTGTACGAGCAAAAGGGATCCTGTGAAATCAGGCTTTCCGAATGCAAAAGTTTGCTTTGCATCTATTGGCTGCTCTTATCTGCACTTTTGCTTCCTCAATGAGGGGGCCTTCTGCAGCTTTTCACACCGGTCTTCAAAATCGACCGCTCTTTGCGTTATGGCGACGGCCTGGCAGAGCTCAGAAACTCCAGAAAACATGCCGCTTTTCAATTGTCACGCTTTAGTGCTAAGGTTTCCCTGTGCCATGCACCCTTCCCGTCAAGAGAACACGGTCGGGATAGAGAATGGCAAAACCGACGCTACTGTGCCGAACCGCCGCAAGCACAAAAAGTTGCTCAACATCTCCCATTGAAAGCTCCTGTAGAACAACATTCGGAGCCCACCCGAAAGAAATCCTCAGAGGCATCCTTTCAGAACTGACTCTCACAGAGGAGTTGATGTTCGCCGCAACTCATAGCATCGCTACAGAACATCTTGCCTGCTTTCGTTCCGCAGCCAACCTTACTGCTTGCTGCAGCAGAGCGATGCCAACTAGTGAAGCCGAACCAGAACTGATGTAGAGGCCAGTACACTTCAGGCAGGCTTTGCAAGCGGAGATCCTCACGTCAACAAACTAGGCATGTGTTTGGGAAAGCACGTGGCATCCCGAAGCAAACTTCTGACACAGCAGACTGGTTCCTTCTGAAGCACCCAGCAGCGTTTCTCCAGGTCCTCGACGAAGTCACCTCTACCGCAAGCCGAAGCGAAACCATGTGCTGCGTACCCCGGCAGTTTCTGCGGCCCAGTTGCTGAACTGCTGCCGATGACTGCGCTCCTTCTTCAGCCTCTGGCCAAGGAATACAGACGTCAAATAAGATCCATGCAGTACATGTAAGCAGGCCGGCAGCATCCGACATCTACAATGTCAAGTCAGCTCGCTGACAACGCACAGGATGTCAGGGCTCCAGTCATACTCTCCATTTCTTTCACATCGAGGACTGCCTGACAGCGACAGTGAGCTGGCAGATTTGCAGAGCAGCTTCGAAAGCACTGGCCAACACAGCCTGCTTCCAGCCTCTTTCATATGCTTTTGCCTAGCCGCAGTGACTTCTTCTGCACCCACTGACGGCAACTACAGGCCACGCTCAGCTGTACGCACTGTCTCGTTGGTGGGCGAAAAACTGCCTTGCCTGTCTTTGAGCCTCGTGGAGTTCAGCAAGGAACTTGGCCTCCTGTACGTCCCAGGCACCAAGCTCTCGTTCGGCTCGTTCGGTTCTGTTTTTTTTGTACAGCAGCACAGGCTCTGTCTGGGTAGTCTCGCGGCCTTTGCGCGAGTCGAGCCAAGCAGCTACTTGAGTGAGAATCTCACTCAGCTAAGAACGATGGGGAGTCGGAGGGCTGAAAGCATCCGTTCACACGGTGCTGCAAGAGTACTTCATGCCGCACTGACTGGGCCTGAAGACTCTAGAAAACAATCGAATGCCTCAAGTGGCTGCACGGTGACGTTGGCAACATGGGCACCTCTTGCTGCCCTCAGTTCGAGAAACCGGCTGGAGCCTCGCAACGTGAAGCCACACACATGCGAAGGGTTCTCAAAGCTGCTGGCCTTTGGATCGATGGCCCGGGTAGACAAGCCCAGGACCTTGCGCCGTGCAACACAGTAGCCCAGCATGGAAGACAATGGATGCTTCTTACAGTAGCTTGACCTACCTGTATCCTGACCTGGCTTGGGCTAAGAACATGACAGGATTTTCGTGCCACCGCGCCTTGCCAGAGCTCGTCTTGTAGGGACCATAGGAAGACAGCACCCTGACCTGTGTCATTTCGCGGTCACACGAAAACCAATTCAACACGCTTTGGCCTTGTCCAGCTGCTTCTCCTGCACCCGCAAAGCTACTAATGCCAGGTTTGTTTGGTCATTGTTGGTCCACAACTCCCACATGATCAAATGGAGAAAACATTCACCTGCCCAATACAACTGCCGCCTCCGTGAAGCAAGTAGGCGTGTCGTACTGGTGTTGGTCATATGCGGCAGCGGATGCGCGACCGAAGGGACGCGGCGACATTCAGAAAACAAAGATGAGGAAACAGGTGCGCAGTTTCAAACGCCGCAAATCGGAAGACCACAGAACTCCGAGGGCAAACTCAAAGACGTACGAGTGAAAGTTCAACAGCAACTGAACAATTCAGACTCTGAGAGACTTTTCCTTGTTCTGCTGGAAAAACGGTACATCCTGGCCTACGCGTCGGGCCGAAGATTCCCACTTTAAACAAAGGGCCTCCACGCCTCTCCCGATCCCACTCCCCAAAATCACCGGCTCCGAACGGGTAGACCCGGAGCAGGGGGGATTGCCCTCCACCGCAAGCAGCCTATCTCTGAGAGCGGCCTTAAGCCGACTTGGCACCTGATCGCTTAAGGGGAGGGGCGACGCCCGCAAGCCTCCACGCGGGTGGTAGAACGCGACTGCTCGCACGTGTCCTTGAATCCACAATGGCCACGAGGCAAGGCGGTCCCTAATTCTTATGCGAGTGGAACACACGACAATACAGAACTTATCCCGAACTCAACTTACCCTTACACCCTGACACCCTGTGGCGATTGATTTGGTGACTTCAAGTTCACGAGAGGTTGCTTTCTGAATTGCCCACGTTGTCTGTACCAGCAGTCTGACCAGCTGGCTGTGCGTGCCTTGTTAAATCTTGGTGTAGTCCGTTTGCTCACGTTCTCTGAACTACCTTGTGTTCTGAGCCTTGCTTTCTGAAGTCGATTTCTTTATCGAAAACTGCTTCTTCAGGGGGCGATAGGGAGCGCTGATTGTCGATAGGCACGCCACATAACGTTCCCACATCCTGAATAAACGAAACATCATCGCCCAATATGGCCCAACATGGCTTTGCATCGACGCGGCTTCTCACATCCACACTGACCGGCCTTCTTGGCCCATCTCTCTGCAGCTTTCATTCGTCGCATCTCCTTCATTCGGTGCATCTTGTTTCTCACCACCTTGCGCACACAAAGTCGGAATCGGCGCCACAAACAGGTTGCGTTGACTGCAGCTTCTCTTGCCACGGCACTTTGCGCCAGTAGGAGCCGTCCTGTCCGAAACCACGCAACATCCCCTGCCGATGCACATGCTCGAACCGTACTGAGTTTGCCACTGTAACGTGTCCTCGTTTGGCTGTACCACGGTGACATCACTGGTATGATCATCATACAACACCTCAGGAGGGAAGGTGGGCCACAAGTGTGACCTTTCGGCTGCACATGTACTGAAACACATAACATGGCAACCTAGTATACATAATATTCGCTTGCCAGCACCGTCGAGCACATTGACCAACATGTTGGATAACATGACTTCACTACATGAACTGCAGGAAAATGAGGTGACTCGGGCATACCTGCCTGGAGGAGCCCTGTTTGTTGCAGAATGATTTGATCACCGAAGCCGCAATGCTAACTTCATGTAAGATTGCCGGGCAACCAGCGCTGATCCGCCCCACCTGGCCATAGGCATGCGGAAGCATTGCTGAAACAGTAGCTCTGCTACGGCAGCAGCTCCCGCAGCAATTCAAAAAACCACAACTTTCACTGCATGGGCTTTGGCCTTCTACTGCCTGTTCTGCAAGGCTTTTTGTCCCGCAGCTCTGACGACCGGCATTTGCAGGTCAATTCGACCACAGGAAAGCGGCTTACCGGAGTCGGTAAAGAGCGGAAACACAGGAGCTCATGCTGTGGGCCTCCGGTAAAACATGATTCGCACATAGCACATAGCCTAGAAGACCTTGATCTGTCAGTGATGCAGAACTCTTGCTCGTATCTACCATGTGAGATTAGTCTTGATTTTGCACTCGACCAGGCGTGCTATTATTAGACGGGGTCATGTAGGGCCATGCACACCGGAACAAACAGACAAGCTCTGGCACACGCACACACACACACTCTTCAACTCGCCCTTGCTTCACAAAGTTGGGAGAAAGAGCTCGGAAATATTTAGGGTAGCAGGCAGGCCCTCACTCTGCGGAAGCCCTGCCGCGGCCGCGCTGGAGCACGCGGGCCAGCTTGGGAGGAGGCCTTGGCACATTTAACGGCACTGACTGCAACTGTATCAGATGCTCGCACTGAAAAGTAAGGGCATTGCACGGCTCTTCCATTGTGATGCTATTTGCAAAGCTCTGGTGTCATGGCTTCATGGTAGAAAATGCCATGCTGACATGCAGGTGAGCAGCTCATGCGACTCTTTGCTGCTGCTCCGCGGCCGCTTGGAATCCACTTTCGATCCTTGCAATCGCCGGAGCAATCGCAAGATCTCCAGTGCTTCGGCCTGAAGACCAAGCCGAAGTGGGAGGTTTGGGGGGGGGGGGGGGGGAAATAGCAATGGGGAACGTTTGTGACTTAGGGCCTTCGGGCCTTAGGGCTGGGAGAGGGTGTATGTTTAGAGCTCAGGCAGGCTTTTGACAAGAAATACGACGGCTCCTCTGGTTCTGAGTTACAGGAACAAACCCCTCTTCTTCTGCAGCTCGTCTCATTTAAACAACATGAAAGGGCCTCTCTGCGTTCCATAGCATTCTCACTACTCTGAATCAGAATCATGTTGACACCGCTCCTCAACAACCGCCCAAACCAGAAAGGGGCATGCAGTATCTCCTCTTGCTGGAAACCCGATTTCGGTGCAATCAAGAGGGCAGGTATATCCCCAAGTTGGTAGGCACAGTGAACACAGCAACTCATGAACGCCGATGACACAAATCGATTAGATTTTTTGTTGGTTAATCGGTTGAACGTTAATCCAAGGCGAAATATACTCATGTGGAGATATGATGTGGACTCGCAACTGCAATTCGATTCCATGCATCCTCCACCCTCCTGCCCTCTCCCATGGGTACGATGTAAGAGCAGCACTTCTTTCCAATGTGTTCTGGACTCAAGCGCTGGTTGCCGTGACATGAACTTCCCTTACGCAGCCGAGGGTGGTGGGGAGAGTCTGGTCAAAGCGAAGCTGCTGCAGTGGCACGTCTAACTGCAGCGTCTCCATGCAATGACTCAGGATTCGTTCTGGCAAATCATTCTCAGGGTCATATGGATAGTAGCAATAGCGGCCGGCGAGACCAACCTGAATTTGCAGAAGGCATACCGACCGGAAGAATCTGCTCTCCAAGAACGCCGGGTCTTTAAGCAGCTCTTCAACCAGTCCTCCCGAGGCCCACACACCCAAGGAAGCACACCAGAGACAACGCCAAGTCCCAGCAGCTTCCACAGCAGCCAGGATGATGTCCTTGTCCGCCCTCAGCTCCTCTGCAGCATGCTTGAGAGCATACCCATTCTTCGCCACAGCGGCCAGGACAAAATCCCTGTCCGCCTTCAGCTCACCTGCGGAGTCGAGAGCCCACTCAGTAATAGCCACAGCGGCCAGGATGGTGTCCTTGTCTGCCTTCAGCTCCTCTGCGGCGAAGTCGAAAGCACCTCCACTCTTGGCCACGGCAGCCAGGACGAAGTCCCTGTCCGCCTTCAGGTCTGGGGCAGCATACTCGAAAGCTTCCGCACTCTTGGCCACAGCGGCAAGGACGAAGTCCTTGTCCATCTTCAGCTCCTCGGAGGCATACTGGAAAGCGCAGCCATCGTCAGCCACAGCAGCCAGGACAATCTCCCTGTCTGCCTTTAGGTCTGGGGCGGCATGTTCGAGGGCACACCCATTGTCAGCCACGGCAGCCAGGACGGTTTCCCTGTCGGCCTTTGACAGCTCTTCGGAGGCATCCATCCGACAGACAGAGAGCGATAAAGGGCCCTAACAGCTGCAAGAACAGCTTCCCTGCAGCCCGGTGGGAGGGCTTCAGCGGCTGCAGGGGCACGCGCATGCACGTTCTACAGCGTAAGGATTCGTATGCAGTACAGCAATGCACAGGCACTTTTCAGAAGATACCAGTACCAATTGGCTAATTGATGTTAATTAATTACTCCATTCCACAGGTCGCCGTCACCACATGCACCGCCTGTTACCAGTACACCACCCACACCAAGCACCTGTCACATGTCTACTGATTTCCAAAGGCTTCACCCACACAAGGTAAGTAGTCATGAGGCATGAGGTATCGGGGGACAGCCGCGCTGCCCGCCCCTCTCACAGTCTGTGGGGGAGGGCAGGCCCAACAGACAGACCGACAGATAGATGAATCTGAACGGACCTGACGTGTGATCCCCAATCACACTCGCCGAAGGTTGAAACGGAGAGTTCCAGTGACGCATGCTCTTCAAGCCTGCATGTCATAGCTGACGCCCGCGACATGAGCGCCTCAGCACGAGCCGTCTCTTAGTCTTATCCAGTATGACTTCACAGAAGTATGATACTGAACATGTGCAAACTTGCCCTGGGCGGCGACGGAACTGTGCAGACCACTTCGCGCGGCGCTGCGCAAACCGCTGGGCATTCGCAGCACGCTGCTGCGCTTGCTCCTGCCTGGCAATTAGCGCTGGAATCGGGAAGCTTAACCATGCGTAGCCCGAGGCAAAATGAGCAGACACAGCCGCGGAGGCCTCAATGCATCCCACTCCTCCTTGCAGCGCTTCTCCTGCCCCGCAAACGAATGCACTACATCAACCGACCGCCCATCGTCATCGCTCCACGCTTTTGTCTGCCTGAAAAGTCTACGGGTTGCTGAAACGGTTTGTGCTCATCTTATGTGTGCTGTGCTCCTCCTCCTCGCGCTGCTTCTTGCGTCGACGGCCTGCCTGACATACTGAAAGGCACGCAAGCACCGGCAAAACACAGGAGTCCCAGAACTCATCTCCATTCGCCTCCCTTGCGCGCTCAGCGTTAGTCTGCGCTGCTGCCCGTGCCGCTGCCGCTTGGCGCTGTTCACGCTCAGCAGCCGCATGACGCCGTGCCTAGTCATCATCAGCAAATCTCGTTGCAGCAAAAACCGTGCAGGATTCTTTCTGCCCAATCTGCGCATAAAATACGAACATCTAGGTAGACAATGCTGCTCTCTCAATGGCCCTTAGAGGTACTTTGATTCAACGTGGTACAGCCTTCGAGACGGCCACTCTGCTGTTGTGTGTCTATGTCAGTTTAGATTTTTCTGGACGGAGATTGGCGATTGGTCTCTCGACTTATTGTAGGGTGGGAACATACTTGGGGCCTCGCTTTGCTCGGGCCCGTACTGAGGCTTTGCCGCCTCCTTTGGCTCACGCGTGGTGTGGCACATACAGCCACAGATGTCACTTCCCAAGAATCGTTGCACCATGTTCCCACGACAGCTACCTTCAGCTTCTCAAAGCCTCCAAAACCACGACGGCTGGACGTCGGCTTAAGATAGCTTAAGCATCGTGAACTGCAACACAACCCAGCCGCCTCTGCCCACATTCGCTGGAAGCGATCTGACTCGGCAGCATCACGCTCCGGCGCCTGATAGGCAGCTTTGCGCCGAAGCAAGGCTTGACCAGGTGGTCTGGAAAAGATAAATAAGAGAAGAGATCTGAAGATATGTGAAGATATGTGAAGGTATGTGAAGATATGTGAAGATATGTGAAGATATGTGAAGATATGTAAAGATATGCGACGTGCTATTCGCCTTCGGCTTAAGTGGATGTGCCCGGCGCCCCTCTTGGGCCTTTGGCGCAGCTGCGCACGGGGAGTCGGCGGGCAGTGACGCACTCAGCAGCTCATAAGCCTGTGAATGTCACAGGTTGAAGACAACTCACTTCGAGGGTTTCCACTGACATGATTGAGCACTCATCCACAGGCTTCTCACACAGACGCTGCAACTAACTACAAGTGCGATAGCCTCTCAAAAGAACCGACCTCACCACAACTCAGAAGTGAGATCCAGTTGTCTCACAACACCTTGCGGATCCTTCCAGATCCTTACAATATTAGCCATGTTGCCGCTCGCAGCTTCTGGAACGCCTCCTTGTTACCTTGCATAACGAACTTTAAACGCTGGATCAAGAACCTTCTGGAGAAACTGGCAGCAGCAAGTCTTTGACAAAGCGTCTGGCATTGCTTTCGCCTGGCCAGATTTGCATCTTCAAGATTCTTGCAGCCGGGTCACCACCCTTGTCTGGATGGTGCTGTCGCGCCAGTTTTCGAAATGCACGGGTCACGTCCTGTCACTACTTGGACAGAGCTTGGCGATCACGACCGTTGCAAATCCCAGCCTCTGCCACAAAGCTCACAACTGCCCATGTATGGCTGTCCTGCTCGCCGCATCCCACCTTCAAGCCTCAGATGTGGGCATGCGCTGGGCAACACATGGTAAACTCTCGCCGGCATGTCACCATGGGCCAGTTGCAAGAGCAAGCACTGCACAAATTGTACTAGCACCTGAAGCCTGGAGACCCAGTGTCTTGAGGGCATCCGATGTCGATGCAGCCATGACGTTGGTATTAGGCCACCAGCATCTCGGATCTCTGTACAGGAGCTGGGAGGCTCACAATTTGAGACAGATGTATCCTGTGTGTGTGTGTGTGTTCTCAAGTCTGCTGAGAAGGCACTGCAAAAGAATGTTGCACTGGAGTCGGTGCATCGCTGCTTGAGTGACTTCACAGAAGGTCAAGATGTGTTATGACTGGACCATGAACGAAACATTCCAACGTACTTGAGCCTGCACCACAACACGTGCATAGGCAGCTGTCTTGAACGTGGATGATGCAATAGCCAGGCTTCCAACGAAGTTATATCTCAAACCAAACGCGCCCAAACCGCTCGTCATCAATGACAGCGACGCGCCGATCCTGCAGCTCATCTCGACCTCAGCCGCTCCTACCTCAGCGCGCTCCTACAAACTGATTGCTGGAATGCCCGCTCATTCGCTGAATTTCGCCCCATTAGGCCCCAGCTGACGACCATGCCAAGAGGTGCAAGAGTCGAGGCCTTCAGCACGGAATCTAGCAGTCTAGCACAACATCTACGAAAACATGGAAAAGGCGCGGAGCTGCTTCGAAGATTGCTGCATGATGGTGAGCCATGGTGGGTGGCCTCTTGCTGTCAAGTTAAGGTGCCAGCATCGTACTCGATGATCATGCCACTGTGCACACCGAGCACAGCTCCATCCTTCATGTGCCACCAGCAGACCTTCGATTATTTCGATTCAAGAAGGCTCGGGTCGTTCGATGCTTCAGTTCTCCGCTTCTGACTGACAGGAACTGCGAGACCGCACTATACACCTGCCTCCATCTCTGCCCCGACAGGATTCAACAGGCCAGTTGCGTCTTTTATCAGGCAGCCATCGTTCTCCTCGCGCTGGCTTGTTTGTGAGGGCAATCGTGGCTGGCCTTTCATGCTTTGTTGTGAAGGTGCAGGGTGTGGGGAAGAGGGGAAGGGACGAAGGTGGGAAGGCGGGAATGGGGAAGAGTGGGAGGGGAAGGGAGTGAAGCAACGGGGTGAAGAAGGGCGAAGATGGAAAAGATGGGGAAGAAGAGGGGGGAGGAAGTACAGAAAGAGAAGGGAAGAGAACGGAAGGGAGTAAAGGAAGGCTGGGAAAGGCAGGAGGGGAAGGGAGGGAAGGGATTGAAGTGAAGGAAGGGAAGGAAGTGAAGGAAGGGAAGGGCAGGGAAGGAGAAAGGGACGGAAGGTAAGGAAAGGGAAGGAAAGGAAAGGGAAGGGCAGGGGAAGGGCAGGAGGGGAAGGAGCAAGGGAAGGGAAGGAAGGGAAGGAAGGGCAGGAAGGGCAGGAAGAGAAGGAAGGGAAGGAAGGGAAGGAAGGGAAGGAAGGGAAGGAAGGGAAGGAAGGTAAGGAAGGTAAGGCAGGTAAGGCAGGTAAGGCAGGTAAGGCAGGTAAGGCAGGCAAGGCAGGTAAGGCAGGTAAGGAAGGTAAGGAAGGTAAGGAAGGTAAGGAAGGTAAGGAAAGGAAGGTAAGGAACAGAAGGTAAAGAACAGAAGGTAAGGAACAGAAGGTAAGGAACAGAAGGTAAGGAACAAAAGGTAAGGAACAGAAGGGACGGAACAGAAGGGAAGGAACAGAAGGGAAGGAACAAAAGGGAAGGAACAAACGGGAAGGAACAAATGGGAAGGAACAAAAGAGAAGGAACACAAGGGAAGGACAACTTCCGCACAACAACTGATCCTACGTCAGTGCTTCTATGCCTTGCGTAGCTGCAATGCTGCAAGCTGCAATCCATGGGCTGGCCTGCGGCACGTACGCAGAAAACCACAAGTCATGGTCGTAGTCCTGCAGAGGAGCGCTGTGAAGACAGTTTGCCATGTGACGTCGGTGCGTACCCCTTCCTCATGCTTGTGCGCAAACGTCAGCGTCGAGCACTCTGAAGCTTCCTGACTGATGGTGAGCTCCTGAAACTGGTGCTTGGGGGAGTTCGGGAACACCAGGGTCACAGAATGCCCTCGAATGAATGCCGGCATTGAAACACTCAGATACATGGATGCTTGGCACAGGTTTAGCATCTGTTTAGCTTCCCATGTCCCCTCCTCCGGCAGGTCACAGCTGTCGGAGTACAACACTGTGGCATCCAAGCGAAGCTGGCACCGGGGGAAGCTTAGGGTGTGCACCGGTTTGTGTATCCATTGGCAGCATGACTTAAGGCTTTGCTTGGGACTTTACAAGCTTTCAGGGCCTCGCCGCCTCTCTTGTGATCCACAGTGTAGATCTCGAACCCCTGTCAAGCGCAAACTCTTCACATATGGCAGCCACGCAACACGGGATTTGCAGCTCGAACCTGGGCATTGCCCTTCACAAGTCGCGACTGCCGCCTGGACCATGGACCGTACATTGGCCCGCCACGGCGTGCTTTATATTTTCTTGGGCTGCGGGCCTTCCATCCCTCGAGGACTGGCTTCGCATCACCCCTGTCTGCGCAAAGACGCAGTGGCCACGACGGTTGCCACCTCCAGGTTCGAGGAGCATCGGTTATAGCCATCAGCCAGGACTACAGAGACTACAAAGGGAACAATGCTTGGGCGGCACAAGGCAGGACAGAGACACATCCGGCCATGTGCGAATGCCTCCGCACCTGGGAATGTGATGGAGTCTTCGTAGTCGTGAGACAGGTGGAAGTGCCCTGAAAACCAGCCTGGCGATAGCGGAGCCCAAGCTGCGAAGACTTCTGCTCAGATTTGTTCAGGATCTCGAACTTCCAACGCAGAGACTGAGTCCAGAACCCTTGATACAGGCGTTCTCGCGGACGATCTGAATGAACTTCTTGGAGCCTCACCGCGGTTCCCTGACCCCCTTTTTTGATCTTTTTTGAAGGTTCACGGTAGCGTTCCTGACTCCATCTCAATACAGCGAGGACCGGGTGGACAACATGGGGTCCGCAATGAAGACTCAGCATGATACTAGCTCCGTCAGAGTGGTTCAGCCAGCAGCAGCCATTCAGCACATGAAGCTCCTGCCATCGCTTGAACTGCGCTGGTGATGTCTGAAGTCCACGATGCCAGTCCTGTAGCACTCGCAGCGCAGAGCCAATGATCGGCGCGTGCGAGAATACGAAGACCTGCAGGTTCCAAAACGACTGGCGCAATGCCTCTATAGCAGACGCAGGCCGCGAAACAGAATCAGTCTTTCTCTGGCCAAAAAATCTGTAATTGTCCGTCAAGCGTGCCTGCCAGCCCTCAGAAGCAGGATGGGCACGGATGGTTTCTTCCTTGGCACCCGAAAGTTTAGAACATCTGAAGAGCTTTACAAGCCACGTGCTGTAGAACGGCTAACATGTCTAGAACACCCTACCAAGTCACAAGCCCGGGGGCCTCTGTGAAGAAATTTTGCTGATATGCTGAGCACTGCTGCACAATGCAAGAAACGCGAGGCTCTGGCAAACCACTCCAGCTGCTCCTCGTCTACGGACACCTCCACACAGGAAGCGAATAGTGGCACAAGCAAGGCTGATATATGCTGATATACATGCCGTCCCTCACAACGGGAAACTCGAGATAAATCAAGGGTTCCCTTGTTTCCCCTTATCAGAACCATGCTTCCACTACCCCATTTTGCAAGTCCTGTCCAATCTGCTGCAAGGCCTCGTGGGACGAGAAGCCTGGGTTTGCAGTAGCCGGCGCGTCACAGATATGAAAGGAACCGAGGGACTAACAGAGATGCAGGAGATGCAGATACGCCCCGGCATTTCAAAAGCGTGACTACGACCTGCATCAAAATCTACGCTGTACTCAGGTGCGTGCTCGTCATGGTGCACACTCATGCTCATCTCGCTACTACAAGTACCCGCATCTGCCCTTTCCAGCATGCATAATGCAGACTTCTCGAGGCTATGCAAGCTCCCATGTGTTGAGTCTTGATGGGCTGCAGCCGTGTGTTGAGAGCTGGACTTGAGATCTAGGTGGCCTAATTACTCTTCTTTCATTCACCGTCTCCTCCTCATTTCCTTTTCTGTTCTTCCACACTTCCCGGTACCCCCTCCGTTCATTTTATGCTTACTCTCCTCGTCTCTGCTCATGGCCCAGTAGCGCGCGCTGCGGAACGAAGTAGAGCCAAGTCCGACGAGCAACGTCCGCTCGGCGATCTCGTGGCCTGGTAAGAACGGCTGTTCCCAGCCCCAATTTCCAGCTCGCGAACTTTTGGTCTATGGATGTGTTTTTTAAGGTGGCCACAGAACTGCGGCGTCTCCTGACTGGCGCTCACTGCACCCGAAGTTTTCCCACGAGCAGTTCATGCGTGGATGGACATCAGCTGCACTCCTTGCCCAGGATGTCGAGGAAGGCTGCGAGGTTCTCCCTATCTGTGGCGAACTCATCGATGCCCTGCAACAAGGCTGCTGAGCAAGACAACTAAGCTTTCACAACTCCATTCTCAACTCTTCGACACCTCAAGGTCATGGTTCCCGCCCACCACATCGTAGCTCGCATCTAAACCTGCGAGGTGACGCAGGAAGTTAGTGACAACACTTCTCCTTGCGACGTACTGCTGTTTCGCTGAGGCCACAACCGTCCAAATACTCACGCCCAAGCTGGAAGCATGCCGTAGTCCCCGAGAAAAGCTGTTTGGTGTCCTCATGTAGCACATGCAACCAGAGGAGCTCCATGTTTGGCATACTGAAAGTTGAGAGTGTCGCTCGTTACGTTTCGTTCTAGCCAGCCAGCCAGGGCACGTTGCACATCGTGGACTCTCCAAGGTCACCCAAAGAGACAACGAAAACGTTCGGCTGTCCCTCCAAGGCCTGCTTCATGTGCCTCCAAAGCTCGGCAAAGGCCAATGGCAGAAAGTTGGGCAGAAGCTTGCTGACACTCTTAAAATCTCTAAAAAAAAGAGATTCTAAGGCCCAGGCTGACGCCCGAGCATGGAGTCCTCCAAGTCGCCAGGGTCCAGGTGAAGGTCGCCCAGGACGCCAATGGTGTAGCAACTCGGATCCTCTGAAATGGTGAACTGTTGAACTTGGACCAACGGGCAGGACTCAAGAGAAACCCTCCATGCTGAAACCCAAGTCGTCACCCCGAACCATGCGCAGCCGTGACTCATCGTCAAGGAACTCCAATCTGGGCGGCTTCACTTCCACTTCCCCGGCTTTGCATCGAAGACCCTTCGCAGTTCAGGATGCGTCTGTGGTATGCCGGATGCGTGGACTTCGGTCCGCCCACCTTGTGCCAGCGGCGGCAAAGCCGCCTTGCCTTTTGCCACACGAGCGTGAGCACAAGAGGAGAACGGTAGGATCCCTTCCGAGGTCTGGCAGTCTGTGTGTGTGTGTGTGTGTGTGTGTGTGTGTGTGTGTGTGTGTGTGTGTGTGTGTGTGTGTGTGTGTGTGTGTGTGTGTGTGTGTGTGTGTGTGTGTGTGTGTGTGTGTGTGTGTGTGTGTGTGTGTGTGTGTGTGTGTGTGTGTGTGTGTGTGTGTGTGTGTGTGTGTGTGTGTGTGTGTGTGTGTGTGTGTGTGTGTGTGTGTGTGTGTGTGTGTGTGTGTGTGTGTGTGTGTGTGTGTGTGTGTGTGTGTGTGTGTGTGTGTGGTGTGTGTGTGTGTGTGTGTGTGTGTGTGTGTGTGTGTGTGTGTGTGTGTGTGTGTGTGTGTTGTGTGTGTGTGTGTGTGTGTGTGGTGTGTGTGTGTGGTGTGTGTGTGTGTGTGTGTGGTGTGTGTGTTGGTGTGTGTGTGTGTGTGTGTGTGTGTGTGTGTGTGTGTGTGTGTGTGTGTGTGTGTGTGTGTGGTGTGTGTGTTGTGTGTGTGTGTGGTGTGTTGTGTGTGTGTGTGTGTGTGTGTGTGTGTGTGTGTGTGTGTGTGTGTGTGTGTGTGTGTGTGTGTGTGTGTGTGTGTGTGTGTGTGTGTGTGTGTGTGTGTGTGTGTGTGTGTGTGTGTGTGTGTGGTGTGTGTGTGTGTGTGTGTGTGTGTGTGTGTGTGTGTGTGTGTGTGTGTGTGTGTGTGTGTGTGTGTGTGTGTGTGTGTGTGTGTGTGTGTGTGTGTGTGTGTGTGTGTGTTGTGTGTGTGTGTGTGTGTGTGTGTGTGTGTGTGTGTGTGTGTGTGTGTGTGTGTGTGTGTGTGTGTGTGTGCTGTGTGTGTGTGTGTGTGTGTGTTGTGTGTGTGTGTGTGTGTGTGTGTGTGTGTGTGTGTGTGTGTGTGTGTGTGTGTTGTGTGTGTGTGTGTGTGTGTGTGTGTGTGTGTGTGTGTGTGTGTGTGTGTGTGTGTGTGTGTGTGTGTGTGTGTGTGTGTGTGTGTGTGTGTGTGTGTGTGTGTGTGTGTGTGTGTGTGTGTGTGTGTGTGTGTGTGTGTGTGTGTGTGTGTGTGTGCGTGCGTGCGCGTGCGCGTGCGTGTGCGTGTGCGTGCGTGTGCGTGCGAGAGCCCAGCACCCTGTCGCTCTATGTCGTGCTGGCAGAAACAAAGAATCACATAGCTGGCGCTGAAACACATGCATTCTGCTTGCCCAGATGCTGAGATGAGCAGGGAGGCGAACAGGGCTGGGGCCTGCCTGAGGCACATGCTTGACACCCACCCCGGCAGTGGGACACAACATGACCTTTCAAAACATCGAAAGACTGGTGCTGACTGCTACATGCCTGGCAACAGAGCAGCGCTGGAGCCGCGCCTCGTGACTGTACTACTTACTACAACTGACATCGGATTGCTGCTGTGCCGGTGGTCGGAAAGGCCCCTGCAAACGGCGCGTTTCTGCAGCGCAGTGGCTGATGCCCTCCGGTACAGGGCATGGTATGGTTCAGTCTTGCACAGGTCATCACCACTCGCGAGATGTCCAACGCCTGTATTCTCTGGCAGGCTGGGAGGTGGCGACTGCGGACGCAGCTCTTGAACGAGCATGGCCAGTAGGATCCAAGCTGCTAAGCTGTGCTGTGTTGATGTCTCTGGTTCTTTTCGCTTGCGAACACTGAAACCCTGCTCAACGCGTACTTAACCACGACATTGTAACTGAGCTTGCATGTTGCTGATTTGCAAGTATCTCGAAAACGAGGAGCCGTGATGCGGCAAGCAGCCACAAGCATGGCCCGCTTCGCTGGCTGGGCAACCACAGCAGCCACCGCTTGATCCGCCGAGGCGGCAGGCCTGGGAGGCCTGGGTAAAAGAACCCTCGGTTTCAGTTCGGGCGGATCCTTCACTGCTTGGACCCCTCTGGATGCGATGGATCCTCTAGGCTCCCCACCCAGGCGCCATCATTGGTCGACAAGATTTCTCTAGGAACACCGTGGGACGCCCGTCTGGACCCCATGGCCCCCTAGGGGCCCACCATGGACCTTCTATGGAAATTTCCTCACTGGATGTGCTGGCGAGCCTGCCATGGACCCCCCCCCACTAGGACCTTACCTGCTATATGGACCCCCAAAAAGCGGGCAACAATCCTGTTTGGACTTCCTGTGAGCTTTGTTTGGATGCCTTGGGGCAAGTGGCAAATACACCAAAGCTCCTTCGCCTGAAGATTCCGGTCTGCCGCGCTCGGCTTCCGCAGCTCCAAGCACTTGGCCTCTTCTGGGGACGCAACATGCCAATTCGTGCCGCTACGTAGTGAAAAGAGTGTCAATCCTTCTGCCACGAGTATCTCAAGCGTCTCAAGCGTTGTTCAACCTTGAACTTCCCTCTGAACTGAACTTCTCTCCTTCTCCTCCAGCAGCTCCTGCGACATATCCTCCAGACGCCGGGCGCACCTGAACCAATCCCACGTAGCACATCGTACTGCTGAACTAGCCAGAGCCCAGGAAAAGCAGGCTGGACAGGCATCAGGCCGTGACGCAACGGTCCTAAAGGGAACTAACGAAGCTTGGGATGTTGAAACCTACAGACCCTCGATAGATCGAACTCCCGCAGGTACCCCCGAACGACTTCTCCTCCGTCGCCGATAAGCATCCCCCCAACTCCTCAATCTCGGAACCCTTCATTTCAGGGTCTACATGTCCACTCGAATCTTTTGAGAGACCCTACTAGTAAGAATATCGAAGCTTGATAAAGACTGTCCAGCTCCCTTACAGATGTTAGAGAAGCCCCAGAGCCCAAAGAGCCCACTTCAGCACTGCAGGTATCTTATCGAGGTTTACCCGAAAAAAACTGCCTCTTCCTCTCCTCCAAAAGTTGGTCCTCCAGCTCACCCGCTCTCTTCTGCTCCTCGGTGCATTGCCATGCTCCACTTTGCACTCTACCAAAAGGCAAATAGGCATACGTCGGTTATGTACTGTTTAAGATGAGATTGGGATGTTGCAAGTTCAGGGGCAAGAGAACTGCTCGAAACTGTCCGCGCGGCTTGCAGTTCCACCAGCACTGACCCGTAAGACCGCATTCTCGCAAACTTCGTACAAGCACAAAAGGTCAAAGTGAATGCAAAATTGGGATCCAGGCAGGACGCAAGCAATACGTCGATACATCACCAACAGGAACACTACAGCATCTCTGCAAATACTACTGACTTCAGCATACCTCTGCGTTGTGTGCAAGCAAAGCAAAACACTGTCTTGTTCCAGGCTACAGCGGCAACTAAACAATTTATGCAACCACTGAGCATTAAGGTCAAAGTAGGTCAGAGTTGTGGCGTGAATAGGAGCGTGGGGGTGTCGACTCCTGTCTCGGGCATTCAGGGGCAGGGTATGGCGTCCTCCTTCAAACGCGACTCCAGCGTGAGAAGCCACCGCTGATCCTCGCACTAAGTGCTTGAGAAACCCCAAAGAACCAAACAAGCAGTGCTGCTAGCAAACGAGTTCAGCCTCACCAAGCCATGCGCGATGCTCCGCAAGCTCAATGGCCTGGCTGTGTTTCTGGGATCTGCTGATCATTGCTTCCACAATCTTCTAAGTCAGCTTCACATGCCATGGACCCAGGCCTGGCTAAAGCGAGGAGAGACTGCAGTCTGCGCACAACATCAGTACTTCATAGTTGTTTCACTCATTCCTGCCTCCCGATATCATGAACGCCCTTTGCTGACCGGATACGACCTCTACCGCTTCAACATCAACATCAGAGCAGCAGCCCCTTGTCAAAGGCGCTGCCTCATCCTTCATCAAGTTCTGCTGGGAACGATACTTCTGAATCTCCTGGCACTAGTTTCTGGAGCTGCTCACAGGAAGTCATCCATGCCCCACCCGCTTTATTTTAATGCCGTTCGGAGCCCCGGACTTCTGAAGACCTGGGTGGCTGACGCGCTTCAGATTTCAGATCATTTCAGTCAACACAGGAGGAGCTGTCAGTCCTCTAGTAGCTGGGCGACGCGGACGTCACGCTCCTCGATTCGGCCATCCCAAAGCCGTGACTGAACCCAGGATGTCCCCCTCTCTTGTGTGCTACAACGCGGGAGAACCCCACACACAACATCACACAAACATCACACCGCAGCACAACTCCTTCAGCGTCTGCTCCGCCAGGCGTGTCTTGGAGCGCTCCGCCTCTGCCTCGGCCTCAGAGGGCGCACTGCACTGGCTAAGGTATGCTAAACTGATTCCCAGCTGAAAACACAACAGAAAGCACAGAACAAAAGCACGTAACAAGCACATCAAGGCGCCTTCAAGCTGACGTAACCGGCTTGGATCTCGTCAAGCTGAGCCTACGGATACAAAGAAATCGATACCCTGGAGGTGTCCTTCCACAGCGCGCGGCCTGCAAGCGAGCACGCTGAGATTCGACCTGCTCATCACAATTGCCCACCACATCCCGTCCCAAGCATGCATTGCGGCCCTTCTTGATAAACCTGCAAACCTGCTTGCCATATGATTGTATGAGCCTTTGTCCACGTGTAAGCGCAGGTATCGAAGCGTCTCTAGCTGGCTGCTGCAGCTTCTGTGTACATACTGCGTCGACCGTGAGTGCAAACGTTGAGTCGGCAATGAGCGGAAACACTTCCCAGGGGCATTTCCTCACCTTCCCGTCAGCCGATATTACGATATTGCCCTAGGATCAGCCACAACATCCTGCAAATTGCCGATTCCGAAACTTCCGATTGTACAATCCTGGCACAGGCGTGGCCAAGGTCACGTTTGGGATCCACACAAACTTGATCTGAGGAGGTGAGAAGGTGAACGTGCGAAGACAGATTTCTAACATAGTCCGGCCTACGTTGCCTTGATTTTCGCTTATGGATCAAGGAACAACTCTAGACCTTGATTTCAGAACCCTTCTCTTGCAGGACTTTCGGGGACCCTTCATCATAAGGTCACCGACAATCTAACTCGAAGATGCAGACCTATAGAGGCACGTGATGCTACTGGTTAGGGTCTCACGGGACAAGCGAACCTGCTGCGCGCCACAGACTGTGAGTTGGGCACTGCAGCTATCTGCAGCTACACACAACTGCCTGCAGCTACTCAGTTGTTCCGGTCTCCGAAGAGCTGGAGTAGATACAAGAAGAGGTTGATGATGTCCAGGTACAGGGTGATGGCTGCCTGGGAGACAATCTGGCTGGGGCTTGGACACTGCAGGGTCAATGCCTGCCACTGAGATATGTTCACGGCGAGCGGCCATGCAGTAGTCATCCACGGTGAACGAGTATGTGCTGTGCTTGCCACCGATGATCCTCTGGGTGTCCACGACAAGATAGCCTTACCGGTCTGGCATTCTTGGAAATCACCGAGCTGACTAAAGCAAGTCGGGATGGCATGGTTACAGACTTCGTGCATCTTGGTGCATGTACGCGCCCTTCACACCCTGTGGCGTCACGAAGCTGCATAACCCCAATGCTGCTTTTTGGGATGGCCATTCGCACTTGCAGCAAAGCATCCGGAAAAGAGGAGAGCTCCAAAGGCTGCATAGACTAGATTCGCCGCCCTGCAGCAGCGTGGTCGGTGAGTGCTATGCCGACGCGTAGGACTCTCCAGCTGTTTATGTCCCACCCAGATTACATTGCCATCTTGCCGCGGCAAGCTGCCATATGCAAACGCGGATTGCTCAGTAAGACTGGGCGTATGTCGGTTCAGACTGAAAGCTACCCCTCTAAGCCGTGACTTCAGCCCAGCTTCTTGAAAAATCCAGTGCCGGCTCCTCCGAACATGGCCGCCATGGAAAGCATGAAGCTGAAACCTTGACTGGTCTGCGCCTACGATACGGCCTATCACTCCAATGATCGTCACACTCACGGCTAGACTCTGGACCTAGATGCCTTCCGTCTAGTCACAATATCAGTTTCTAACACTTTGCCGACTGGCCAAGGAGAACCAGCGAAGCGATGACAAAGTAGGGCAGCAGTCCTGCAAGCATCCAGGCAGGCAGCACGAGAACTCGCTAGAGGGTCTCCTATGGACATACGACAAACATTGCGTACGTTGGCAGGATCACGCTGATCCCGATCGCCGGACCCTCGACGGATCATATCTGTTTTCTCGTGTGGTTTCAGCAGAGGCATGCCGAGCATTGTGAAGATGGAAAGATGCTTCCTCGTCGGAAATGCATACTTACCACACTCGAAAGGCTTCAGGTGTCACTTCTGACCGAGTGTTTGGTTACTTTTGGCCGCAGCTTGGAATTGCGACTCAATCCGTAATGAAGCCACGCAGCACCGGACCCGTTCACCGAGAGTCAGGAATTACACCCCTGTCCCCAACGACAACATGTGCTGATAGAGGTGCAACCGATTTCCAGCTCTTGTGCAACTTGATAATTTGAAGTCCTGTGAAGTCGTACTTCGTCTGACAGGCGAAGAGCGTCAACCCGAAAACAACAAGGGCGGTCAATGCCAGGCACATGATCACTGATTGTGCCTTAGCACTCCGCTCTTGTTGTGTCTTCACAGCAGGATCGAGGAACGAGTGAAGGTTTTCTTTTGCATTTTTAGAGATGCTGTGCCTCCAAGAGTGAAGAGTTTTCGGGCTTATCGTAAGGGCTTTGGGAGCCTGGCCGTATAGTTTGCACAAACGAAGCCGACCATCACAGCTTCCTCAGCTTCTTCGCACGAGACATTCTGCCCTCACGTGGGTCATGGATACACATTGTTTAAGCAGCTACAAAGACGTCGCCCAGAAACAAGAAGAATCGATAAAAATGCATTGCAGCCGTGATTCAGCAACGGTAAATATGGCAAGCAAGAAGTAGTTCGTAGGGACTTCTCGCATGGTGTGCGGGCCTCAGGGCACTCAAGTGCTTTACTCAAACAACACCTGCGGGTACTGTGGAACCTCGGATCTTGGCCCTAGAACCCCTAGAACCCACAAGACATGAACGCAAGCCTACAGCTGCATGGAACTTGGACTGGCAGGTTTTTTTGGGAGGGGGCTGCAAAGCTCGAAGGTCCACTCGGCACATCTCAGTCTGGCGCAGCAAGAGAAGACACACATGACGGCGATGACAGCTGCCAAAGACAGGAACATCATGGTCCTTAGTGGCATTTCTGAGTTGCACTCAGTTGCGTGTCAACGTACTGGCCAACATTCAGAAGCCCCCGACTTGTCAGCAACTGAGCCCTGATCGAAACAACCGGGGGGTTTCGCATCTTCATTTCCAGCGCATAATTGGCAATCCTAAGCCGACCATGGTTGCTGAGAGATCAGTGACCGTGCACAAACATCATTCTGCTCCCATAGCTCAAGCTTCTGAGTCTTTCTGCTTGAGGCATGTTGGTGCCATATGGTATGGGATGGTATGGTACCGCATGCGGTGACCCGTGCGAATACAAAGCAGAGCTTCGGAGCTGCAATCAGCGTGGTCACAATCAGCTGCACGGTAAGAATGCCATAGACCTACGGCTGTGGTGTGTTGGTGGCGAGTTCCAGACCCAGATAGGAAAGCTCTGCAACAATTCCACACCACGCCTTCCGGACAAAGCCATTCTTTATGACAGTATCCTGCAATCCGATGAGCTCCTCGAGTCTCGCAAAAGCTGGACGTGCTCACATCACATATCTTGCTGAGGAGCCATTTCGCAACGGTCACTATTCACAAATTGCCCGCGCCCCCGCCCCCCAAGAGCGGCGCCACTGAAGCCTTGCCTTCTTGTCACCCTCCTCCGCCCTCTGCAGCCTTCCTGCTCGCTCCTAATCCTCATCCCGGCCTTGCATTAGCATTGCCCTCGCCTCTCACGTTTCCTTGCACTCAGCAAATTTAAACGGCTGTTCCTTCCCGCCCTCCTCGTCCTTCCAGCCCTTCCCGGCCGTCCCTTGGCCGCCCTCATCCCAAGCATATTCGGCCCTGCATTCCGTTAGGAGCCGGTGTGTCAGCCAACCCTGCCGCGCACGTTCTGCGAGTGGAGCCGCGAGACCAGCCCGCTACTCTGCGCCCCATTGAATGAACTGCACCGGCTTACATTGGTGGTTGCTTTGAGACGTACCGATGTACTACATCGCCTTATGCACAGCGATGTGCGCAGACTGTTCGCGCAAAAATGCACCGAAGGTTTTTCCCGGCAGCTCTCCTGGACAACGGCAGTACGATGGATTTTGCTCCGCCCTCTGCCAGTTGGGGTCTGATGGTTTTCTCTTGGGTCGGCGGCCTGAGGAAGCTCCTAAACCTGGCCGCGCCCGAGGTCCAACACCGCAGGCGCGAACTCCTAGCTTCAGCTACCCTGGGTGGCGGCATGGCGACTTGGGAAAACATCCGGGTCCAGACACGCCCTCCGGAAGGGCTACTGGTGCTCTGCAGTAGGGGGGGTGGGGGACGGCACTTTGGGATCCCGAAAAAGGGCAAGCATCATCGAGCCAGCGGCATCGATGATGCGCATCTCTGGCACATCTGGGACCAAGCGGTGCAGCAACCCACAAAGGAATGAAACATGAGCCTTTTGCGGTGTCGTTCTGCCGCGTTTTTCTCGTGCTATCGTCCAGGCACGGTGGCTCCTGGGTGCGCTGTATGGGCACCGCCGTGGAGGCCTTGCACCCGCTCTGGGCATCAAGGCGCCCCCGGGCGCGCATCAGCGGGATCGGCTGGGGGGCGGAGGGGAAGGTTCCCAGGCTTTTAGACAAGCCTCGAAACCAAGTCCGGTACCGGCGCGTGCAAAAAGACCTCCGCTTTGAGAATAAGATGTTTACACGTCTTTGTTGTGTTGTGGTGGATCGCTCTCGTGTGTTTTATGTTGCTGTTGGTGGTAGTCATTTTATACTGCCCCCCTTCCCGAGAAAAAGAAGAAACGAACCCTCCCCCTTGCGCCCATTCTTAAATTCTTGTCGCGTTGGGGCGTAGCCAGCTGCAGGCAACAGCCTCGTTAGATTATGCGAATCTGAATTTTGAAAGCAGGGCCACGGCAGAAGGACTGGAGAGTGGTACCTGGGGGATTGGGCCCCAACCGGGAAGGGTATGGTCCCTGCTGAAAGCCTTGCAAAATAGAAGCCAGGAGACGCTGCCAGCAGAATAGTTGTTCGGATAGCGGCTCTCGTCGTCATCGACAGGGACGCCCTGGACGACAACACTCTGACCCGGGGTGTACCTGCTCGTTCGCAACTGGCGATGGGAGCTTCAAGTGCCCGATTTGGACTGCATCTTCTTTCAGTTTGGAGCCACAAGATATTGAATACAAGTCAGCCGGCCTGCTGCTCATGGCTTCGCACGTAGAGCAGGTCAGGGACTGCTGAGCCAATAAAGGGCTGCCTGCGCCCGCTCTTCCTTCTGCATTCAGGTTCACATGTAAGTGCATATCTTCCGTCAACTGCAACTGACCCCTGAGACCTGCCTTAGCTAGAACTGGTCCGCAAGGCGGCAATGCCAGGCAAGAGCAAGGCCCCAGCTTGGTTTTACGGCAGTGGCAATGGCCAACACTTCCCTGGCCAATTCTTCGGCCAACATTCCGATGGACAGCATGAAAGAGTGTCAGCGTCTACGTTCTCCCAGCATCCTCAGCAAGAACAGAAACAGCTGCACGATGTCCAAGTATATAGTGATGGCTGCCTCAGGATGCATGCAAGGCAAACTCTCCGATGCTGTCCTTCCTCGTCTCCTAGTGCGAATGCAGAATCACCACTTGCATCTGCGCTGTCAGCGATCAGCAAAGAAAAACAAGCCTGGCAATACGTAGATGTAGAAGGCTTTTATGGGCGGGGACCAGTGGGCTTCGCTAAGTGGTTCAGCTTGATCCACCCGTAACCCTTATGGTGGGGGGGGGGGGGGGTGGGGACATAGGTCATTCAATTGATGGCAAATCATCACACAAGGGAGGAGGGAGCCCTTACAAGCCACCAACTACTGAGAATTTGTCTCACCGACGTCAGAGGTTCGCATAGAAAGCCCCTGCAGTTTTCAGGAGCCACGAATGCGTACCTTTGTCCTCCTCCCCCCCTCGTTCATTTTGGAGGTTCTTGAATGGAGCCTACCAGGACACAACTCACACCTCAAACCCTGAAGCCTTAACAACCCAAAGCCCTGAATGCTGTACAAGACCCAAGCCTTCAACGACCTCTCTAGATTTTCGGGTGCGGCCGGGGGGTGGGTCGACAACCATCCCCAAGCGCGGGTGACATAATTTGGACTCAAGTTGCCATGCAGTAGTCGTCGATACAGAACCGAAACCGCTGATGCTTGCCACCAACGATCAGCTGGGTGTCTAGGATGATGTATCCTCCCAGTCTGCGTCTTGTGGTTAGGGAAGCCTTGTGCAATTCTGCTCTGCAACTTTGAAATTGACATATTCAGCTTAGGCTTGGCTGCGGGGACTAACTCCGTATGCGCCACATTCCCCTGTGACCTAGTCATTGTCCACTCTGCAAATGCAGCTCCAAGAAGCGTGCCTGAGAAGAGCAATGCCCCACCAGCCGCATAGACCAGGTTCAAGGTCCTGGCTCAAGAAGGGAGGCGATTCTTGCGCGTGAGACTGCGGCACGACCCTTCTGCAATTTCAAGGTACTCCGAGGCTCTATCAAGATCGGCGTAGAAAGGCAGGTGACAACATGCAAGATTTTGTGCAAACACATCAAGTAACTGCAAATAGATCACCCAACAAAATCACCCAGATCCAAGATGAGCGCTTCTCCGAGGCACTGGAAGGCTCCGCTCTGGCTGGCGCCAAACATTGAGGCGATGCTCAGCGCAAAGCCGAAACCTTGGAGCTAAGCTAACAGCTCACGGAAGCCTCATACTCTCCCAACCCATCATGTGCCTCACCAAAATGTCCTTCGTTCACCTCTTAGGAACCTTTCTTTTGGCGAGGGGAAGGTAGCCCCAGCGAAAAATAAACCTTTCGAATCCTCCTTGCTTGGGCAAACTTACATGCCCGAATGTACCCGCAATCTGAATGTATCCTCGCGTGCAACAAGGTGGCCAAAGAGCACGAAAGTTGCCATGAGGAAGTATGGCATGAAACCTCTCAGAAGGCTTCTGCCGGGTTGTGCCATGCGAAGATCAAACTCACTGCGTAAGCTCTGCCCTGGCCGTTGTCTTACAAACAACACCTTGAGCTTGTCCTATGAGTTCTGGGTTATGCTGTCAACATGGCCACCGATGAACGTGCGCTGCCTACGATCGATGCAGCGCATGCCTGAAACCAATCTGCTGCCATGTGTTGTCACGTGATTTTGCCACGCGCGCACCTGTGATGTCATACTTCGTTTGGCACGCGAAAATGGACAAAGCCACCTGAGCGCATGGGCTGTGGGTTGCAAACCTGACCGCCAAGAAAATGCAACATCGCTCTCTCTCTCTCTCTCTCTCTCTCTCTCTCTCTCTCTCTCCGTGCAAGTGAAAGTCTCGTGTTGCAAAGCGTAATATGATCAGTACGCTGCTTGCCCTCGAAACTGCGGCAAGGCCACCACCACGCCTGAAGTCACTGCCTTGCCAAATGTGACGGACGAAATCTGACAATGCTGCCGGTCTTGTCTGCTCTGCCCGACGGCTTGTTGCCAGGAGTCTCTCGTGGTCTATCCAACTCAGCCTAACTCCTACAACCAAAATCTCGAAGTCTGCCCCTCGACACTGCAGCTTCTCCTTGCCGTTTGAGAGGCAAACGTCACCAGGACGGACTGTGCCTCGACTGCGAGACTATCAAACAATCTTAAGGGTGCTAGAGTTGAGGGCTTTGAGATGGCGCATCAAGCGTCTTCTTATTTTGGGAGCAGATGCGATGTAGCTGAACGGCTACACAACATGAACCCTCTCCGAGATCGGGGCAGTATATTGCACGCAGATGAAGCCCACCATGAACGATTCCTCAGCTAATCGTACAATGGAGAATCGGTATGAAGCAAGATGGAAGTTCGTCCATCAAATCGAACATTAGATTCTGATCGAACATCAAATCAAACGAGTCAAGCCGCTGCTACTGTGAAGAGCATCAGCAGGACGTAGTTGGTGGGGCTTTTGCGCATTGTCTGTGGGCCTCGATCGCTAGGGAAGGGGACCCCCTTTCCTGTGCTTGATTGAAGATTACCTTGACAAGACAACAGACGTGACGAAGCCATCTTTCGTACGATTTCAACCTGAAAGCCCCTGTGGCATCTTCAACAGGACAACAATGTCTCTTGCAAGGTCATCTTGTCAAGACATATTGAGCAGGTTGGAAACGGTTGGAACGACTACTTCGACACTGGGAGCGCGGCAGCACATAAACACGAGCATCGTTGAAATAGTGACTGCAATAGAGAATGTCATGACGATCCTTAGCGCGAGGCTTCAGGGAAGGTCTCAGAAAGCCAAGACTGTCGAACTGAGTTGCTGAGATAGCGAGGCCCACTCAAAAGATAGTCCAGAGAATGTTCCAGCTCTGATTCCGATTCCGATCTGCAAAAAGTGTTCTGGAAAAGAGATTTGCGACTTGAAGCTGAGGAGCGGAATGACAGCCGGGTTGGTCTGCTGCAGTTGTTGCGCATACCTCATGGTCCTGCGCGGAGCTTTTTCTTGAGCATACCATTTAGATCGAACTAGCGAAATGCTTAGTGGAAGAGAAAAGGCCCCGGAGAGTTTGGAACAATCTGGAAGAAGGTCACTTCACACGCGTAGAGCGGAGGCAGCGGAAGAAGGCTTGCAAACAAGTCTCCCAGCAGCAATCGCTGTTGTCCTGGGCTGCAGTTCTGACGACGCTGGCCCGTAGTTCATGCAAACGCGGTGTCTCGTCACAGGAGCCAGAGGCAAGACTTGGAAGCCAAAGGGCAAAATCAGCTGTAGTGAGAGGATGCCGTAAACTTTGCGCACAAAGCCATGTCGCACTGCTGTGTCATGGATACCTGCCAAGTCCTGCAGGGTCTCGAGTGTTCAGAGGCAATGTGGAAAATCATTCACCGGGGACGTTTTGGTAAGGCCAAGCTGAAGATAGTCGAGAACTGCCGAGAACACAGGGTCAGACAGCCTCGGAGTCTGCGCTCAGGGGCGTCTGCTCTGACATCTCCATTTGCGAGGGAAGGCAGGGGTAGAGCCTAAGGTAAAGCCTACAAATGAAGCCGCACTGGAGCCTGAGCGCTGGTGCATCAGACATTGCAAAAGAACAGCTCAGGTGTTGAAGGGTGAAGCGCATGCTGTGGCAATATGTTGGGGCCAGGAGTCATGGGTGCTTCTAGTAGCCGGCGGAACATGCTCGACGCTCCCTTGTGCCTCCTTCACGTGATGCAGCAGTGCCTGGCGACTCTCCTTGGAAAGATTGAATGCAGACAAGCCTAGCTGCTTGGTTGAGGTATTCTTTTCCAGGCAGTAGACGCAGGCAGCCACGTGCACAAGAAAGGGCTCTCATTCTCCGGAGTAATACGAATGGCTTCAACTTGACCACCACGGTGAATATGATTTCAACTGCTGTGGGTGCCGGTCTTACAGCACTCCAAGCCGGGCACCTCCGTCTCTTTGCGACGCTTTTCCTCAGCGTCGCGAAGCTCCTGAGCGCCCCCACGGCGTGTCCCGTGATGCGTCAATGCAACAGTCATCTGGCGGCTTTGGCTGGACTTCTGTCAAGTATTTGCACTGCGTGAATGATAGAATCTGATAGAACGCTGCAAAGCGAGCTTACAGCGATCAGCCTATGCCTGGCCTTCAAGGTCTTCAGATTTTCCAGGGCCGCCTGCATCGGAAGTAGGCAACAACAGAGCTTATGATGGAACAGCCGGCTTCCCGCGGCCTTCAGATCGAAGGCGCAAGCGTGTGCCTTTACCAGCTCGGCCTGGAAAGTCTGAGCATCTAGCTGCGACTGTTCCGCGGCTATCTTCATGACTCCAAAGCCTGAGCCGTCTCGAGCTGGCTTTGTAGCACGCCAGCTCGCCGGCGCTCCTTGCAAATAGCTTCTCGCTTCTACCCCTATAGGGAATCCGACCAAGTATAGGAACAAGTTTTTGCCCAGAGGCCTGGCGAGAATGCCCACCAACCGCCAGCAACTGCTCTACAAGGACGCACTCCGGGGCACCCAAACTCAGAAGAGAGGGAAGCGCACAACCAAGCATTCACAACCAGATATTAGGCCCTTTGGCCAGCCCAAACTGCACAAAGGCCCCTCGAAACGAAGCAAACTCACTGTGCCAAGCAAAGATCTGCAACAGCAAAATTGGATGACCCAGAGAGCTCGTCTCAATTGACAAGGCCGTCCTCAGCCACTTCACTCCTCCCTTGTCGAAGCTGGTCACCCTGCCTCGCAAGTCATCGAAAGGCATCTGCTGGGAAAAACTGCTGCCGGCGTGCACGCAGCATGCGTGCTTCGGCAAGCCTTTCGATGTCCTACAAGCAGCCAGTGCCCACGTTCTTTCAATGCTGTCGGGTCAGGTTCTAGAGCCGTGCTGCATCCACACTGGCCATGATACGAGAGAGGAGAACCAACAGGAATTACTGGACTACCAGACGGTTACCAGACCCGAACCTGAGTATTGAAACGCTACTCGAATCGCAGCTCGTACCAGTCCGCACACAGTGACCGGGGCCCTCACTCCTCGTGGAGTTGCTGCGCTTTGAGTTCATGCCTGCCGAAGGCCCCATCTTGAAAGTCAACATTTCCAAACAGGGGCCGCCACAAAAAGCCCTTGCACAGCAAAGCCACAGCTCCTGAACAATCGACTGTACACACGCTGTACACTGTAGGAGTGATTCGCAAGGGGCTCGTGCACGTCTTGTGCCTGCGGAACGTCTCTGTCAGCCGAGCCTGGAAGCCGGAGTATAAGATTGAAAACTGTGCCCGAGAATCCAAAAGAATGCGAAAATCATGCAGCAGTCTTAGTGATCCGACCTGGCGGACGTCATGCTGCCGCCGCTCATCGTGAAGGAGGGCAGACAGCTTTGCCTCACCGATGCTTTTCGTCGAACAGGGGGCCCTCCGGGCACATTCACATGTTCCCTGCCTGATCAATCTCCCGCTGGCGCTCCGCGTCCTGCATCACGGCAAACATCTTCGCCTGGCCACAGCCGGTCTCAGAAAGAACATGTTCATTCAATAAGTGTTCGAAGTTTTCGCTGCGCGCTTTTCGACAGCAATGGTGCAACCATATAACAATTGGGAGAGCAGGGATCAATTCTCACGAGGATGGCATAACGTCCTGTGATGATTGAACTGCAGTGGCGAATAACACAACTTTCTGGTGTCACTGAAGCAGAGCGCAACCTCTTGAACTTCTCGATGGTGCTTGGCATCGTCCAGCTCACCACGAAGCCTCGCCTCAGAGTCAAGCGAGCAACAATTATCATGAGGAATCCAGGTGCCCCGGGCAACCATCAAACGAACCACTGTAACACACTCTTCTCCCACTCTGTATGCACATAACCCGCTGCAATCCTCAGAGCTTCGGGCAAACATGACATTGCAAGTAACTAGGTGCACCAACCAGCCAAAGTGTCAAACATGTCAACCTTGTTAAACGCCTGCGAACTAAGACCCGCCTCCAACAGGTCCTTGTCCCTCGACACATCATAGACGGTGTAGTTGATCTGTGCCTCTGGCATGTGCGTGTTGCTGTGGTCGAACCTAGTTAGTTGTCCGTAAAATACCCAAGCTTTGCAAACAATCAGAGCATCAGTGTGCCCCAAAGCAAACAGACCATTATACCTATCTTGCTCTACCCATGTCCCACCTGCAACGAATCGCGTTGCCGCTCCGCCCCCGCTAAGCGTTGCAAAAATCCTGCCTGTCAGGAAAGTTTCAAGACGTTTGCAAAGCTCGCACGAGAGAACGTGCGGGGGTACCTCCAAAAGCGCTCGCTCCTTGTCGGCGTGTGTGGCCTACAAGCACAAAACGCAAGCGGACCTACCCCACGGCAGGAGGCCTAGCAAGTCGTTGATCCGCCCTCGGACGGGGAACGCTTACAGTCCATGCCAGGTGCAAGCGCTGAGCCCAGAAATTCACAAACAAACCTGCACAAGCACTGCGCAACGAGGCATCGGGACTAGAGTTCCACAAGGACGTTCCACGACGTTCGTTCCACGACGTTCCACGTCTCCACATGCACATGACCAGCTACATCCAACTACTCAGAAGCATCATTGTCGAAGGAAAAGCTGCCAGCTGCCGCACTCAACATCCCAACAGGAACTTGACGGGGTTAGGATACGGATTCGGATACTGCTCATGATGTCCTTTTTGAGCAAGCTCCCTTGTGCGAGGTTCGTGGGCGCCCGTCAGCGTGGGAGCATGCCGCAGCCATCTCGCAGAAGGCAACTTGTCATCACCTTTGAAGCTGTGTGACGATGTGCAAAGCAATGAAGCTGCTCAAGCTCTGAGCCCTAAAAACTAACCAAAAACCACGCGTTTCTGATGTTGCAGTCCCTGGCACTTCGGCAGGATCCTGTCACCTTCGCGCTAGCCAACTTGTCAGGACGCCACTGAGGCAGCCGATGACCACAGCCATACCTCACTCAGCTTTCAGCAAGCCGCAGGGCGCGAGAGTCTGCCAACATACCAAAATGCCAAGGCGCCGATGGAGAGCAGCATCTGCTTGCCTTCCTGCGAGGCTCTTTGGGCTGCGAGCTCGGCATTGAGCCGAAGAAGGAATTCCTCCTTGCGGTTTCTGGAGATGCAATCCCGAGATTTCCAAGTTGGAGCTGGGGTTGGACCGTGCAAAGCCTCAGGCGGCAAACCTACGATTTTTAGGCCCTAGGCCGTATGCGGCTCCCTTGATGTGCAGAAAAGTGTGAAACGCAGTGAAATGGCAGCCTTGCCTAGCCAACCAGAGTTTTCCCAAAATCGAGTCTCTTTTTCTGGGAGTTGCTGACCTGCAGATGACCGGTGCTGGGTGCTTCCGCTACAGTATGAGTACCGTGATCAGTATCATTAAGGTAGCGTCCAAGAGGTGTGAGCAGGGGGGAGAGGGAGCCGTCACCCTCAGAGAGTCATCGCTTTAGGTTGCCTGTGACTTCGGAGCACTCTCCGCTACATACGAAGGACTTCTTGGCAGCACTCCGGGAAGTTGCCCATTGCCCATCCTTCGTCTTCTCATTTAAGGCCGCGCTGTGCTCGCTGTGATCTCGTGGAAGCAATGGAAAGGCACCCCTTGCAAAACTGAAAAGAAGCGGAATGCGAAGTTGAATGGCAGACCCGAGTGTCTGAAATCAGATGAGGGGCTTGTGGCTCAGGCCATCGAAGGAACCCTTGCGGTTCCTTTGATCCTGGCGCGTTGTACACTTCGTCTGGGGTGAATAAGCCTTTCGGGATGCCTATCCCCTGCCCCGACACCCTCATCTTTATGGCCAAGTCTCGAGTGCGAGGATTTCGTTTGAGACAATCTTCGAGATTGTGCTTGATTGTGGACCGTGGCTTGCCCTTAGCAGTCAGCGGTCATGTGGGGGCAGGGCTCTCGGGAGCTTTGTCAGAGAATCCTCGCGACTTTTGCCGCAACATGCTTGAGCCTGATGCAGCCATGTGGCCGGACAGACCAATCCTTAGCTTTCTGAAGTCCCGATTAGCAGAGGAATGCTTCGCATCCAGGCGAACAGACGAGCCACCATCTGCTCACCCATCTCCTCCTGCACGGTTTCCTGCTGCAGCGTGCTGAGATCCTCAGAGAAACAAGGCGGGTGAGCCTGCTGAATACTGAGGCGCCATGAGGCTACGCTGCATGCGGTGCATCCAAAGTAAACACCTCAAAATGACCCAAGACGTGAGGACAGGCCTGAGACACTTGCTAGAAATCAATGAGCTTTTGGAATTTCCCAGATATAGACATTACGATGTCGCTGTGAAGATACATGAGACTTAGAACACTTGAACTATATTCTGCATCCTGACTTAACAGTAAATGTAGGTGTTTTTCACGCTTGACCCTCTAACTGCTCAACCGAAGAATAGTGAACACGAACGCAAATAAAAAGGCGTCACTCCAGGAACTCCCTGGAGAGGGATGGGCCCGAATACTTCATCTACTTTGAGGTGGATGTTTCCAAAACTACAAGTACCTTTTTGGGGTCCTTATTAGAAGGGAATCCTACTATTTGAGGGACACTATTAGGGGTTCCTTATATTCGTAAACCCCCAGGTAGCACTCCAGAAGGATACTCAGCGGGATGTTTTTGGTGATTCTCTGGGGTCGCGGGCCAGGAAAGGGCGAGGAGAATAGCTGAGGTAAATCTAAAATCCACGCACCGGGGGTTGGGAAATAGCAGGAGATCGGTTGCATCACCTCTTGAATGACATGCTCCTGTTCATTCAGGTCTTATTCATAAATTTTCTGTCTCACGACATCCGGTGAGCGCTCTCGGTCAGATCGTCCTATTCCTGTTTCGAACATTGCTTCACCTTCACCTTAGGATCACTTCGGCCTTAGTCTTCAATGAGGTTATGAGCGAAGGGCAAGGATGCAAAGAACTAAGAACCCTATATCACGGTCACAACTTTAGACATCATGTCCCTTTCCTTGCAATGTTGACCTTGTATTAAACCCCCTCTCCTTGCTTGACCCTTGGATCCGTAAACTCTTGAACTTGGAAGCGAGAGAACTTTCTCCGCTCTGGATCTTGGAAGAACGATGGGAGTCTGCTTTGGTTCACAAGGGGGCTCACTAACCTCTGTTTTCATGGTGTTTGCATGGTGACCACAAAGACGAAAATTCTGACCCTGGTGATGGGGCTCAAGGTCGTGCGGTGGTCGCACATCCCTTGTTTAATGGTTGCAAAGCTCCAGAATGGACGCTTCCTCGATCACATGTGGCAGAACCAGGAACAAGAGTGACAGAATGTTGGGACGGAGAGGTGACTGGATTGATGGTTTGGGTTCTCAAG
Organism: Symbiodinium natans; assembly: GCA_905221605.1. NCBI lineage: Eukaryota > Dinophyceae > Suessiales > Symbiodiniaceae > Symbiodinium > Symbiodinium natans. The sequence continues at coordinate 163,507 of CAJNDS010002663.1, read as the reverse complement.
GTCATGTGGTGGTCACACTTTAATTAATGTTCGTGAGAACTCCCAGACCACAAGCTTCTGATGAACCGGGCTGTCTACGACATCCCTTCCTACACCATGACATATCTTGTCAATGGAGGATGTCGTGTTCATACCATGTCATGCCGGCAACGTATCGGACGGCCACGTCGGCGCTCTTCGGAGACGCTCGTTCCAACAAGCTCTGCTTTCGCATCCGTCACTTCACAGCATGCATCGTGCAGGCAAGGCATGGAAAACTTGGCCAACGGATACCCTGGCATGGCCGTCATCATCGTGCTGCGAAAAAAACCGAGACTTTCGGGCGGTTCCGAGAATGGGAAGCCAGAACACTTGAAAACAGTGCAAGGCACGATTTTTAGACATGCGAACCCAGGAGAAAAACTGTTTTTTCGATGTCGTCAGGGTCTCTCCGACGCGCGTGAACACAACATTGAAGCCTAAAACTTTGTTCTGCTTAAACCAGTTTAAGAGAACATGGAAGAAAGAACATAGGTTATAGAATGACGAACAAAATTTGATGCAAATCATAACGTACAGAACTAAAGCAAATGTCGAAATCTCATTTCACTTCACTCTGTGCGTGTCCGTTTCTATTTCGTACTTTGATCCCCAAACAACAGCGTTTGGGGTCCTCTCCTCAGACGAATAGAGGAACGCGCCTGGCTGGATGGAACGCGACTTCGGAGCTGCTGAGAGCATGCGGGTTGGGATGGGTGGAACACGGGTCCGGAGCTTTGGGCCCGCTGGTTTGGACGGGTGCCTTAACTTTCTTGCATCACTACACTTCGTTGAAGCCAGTAAGTATTCAGGAGAGAACAAAGAAGCGAAAGGTGTCTCTAAAGATAGAGAATTGACCCAATATCCTAATAGTATCAATGACAGCGGCACCTGGTCCTCACCCGGCAAGGCAGCGGCGAATGGCCGAATCTTGGCAAGAAAACCCAAAACCGAATGGAGGCACAAGTCACGCACAAGCCTTTGGCACGAAGCCTCCCCTGGACACACCTTCCCCATGTCTGGCAAGCAGCTTTGGGCTCAGCCTCCAGGCCGAAGCCGACCAAGTCAGACCTGAACTCGTTGAAAAGAGCAACCCTTGTAACATTGTAGTGCTGAGGCGACTCAGGTGAGGCAGACAACGAGAACTCGTGTGGGCAGGACACTGCTGCAGGCGCCGAGTTGGAGAAAGTAGCAGCAAGTTGCACATGACGCCGACATCGTCTGCATCATCTGCCTCGAAAGCCAACTTTGCACGGGCGGGTCGATTTGCACAAACATCGCAAAACTGCAACATGCTGCAACCAAGAGGCGCTTGCTTCCAGCAGATGCATCTCCTCCTGATAGACGCGCTTGCGATAAGCGATCCTTGGCAACACATAGGCTAACGACAGCGAACGATCTCGCTCACAGAACGTCTGATTGTCTTACACAGGGCCTGATACCTGGACAATGAAAGCGCTTGCAGGTTCACCATGTTTCACGAGTGTTCTGAGGCACTGAATGTAAGAAGTCTTGTCCTCACGTAGTCGCATCTGCTAAGCTGGTGGGCAGCATTCCTTCAAAGTCCATGTCAGGCTAGGCGTCCTCAGGTTCGGTACGTTTGTGGAAGTCGGCTTGTTCTCGCTGCGATAATCTTTGGAGCCGAACCAGGAAGCCTCAACAGGCCAACTACTGCGGCCATGCGGATCAGACATGATCATGCTGCAGGCGGAATGTCACCAGCGGTGTCTAAACGTTGAAAAAGACCACCCAAGAGACAGGTACCGATACGACCTCGCGCTCCGACACATCATAATACTTCCCAGCCTTCGTCTCCTCGTCAAAGCCGCTCTGCAGCACGGAGTTCCGGGCCATCTCACAGAGGTCCACGGAGGTGAAGTGCCAGAGCTGCTTGGCAATGCTATACCTACAGCACCCTACAGAACCCTGCAGCACCCTGCAGCACCCTACAGCATCCTACAACCGAGGCTCTGAGGTAAAAGCTTCCAACGTCTTCAGACGCTTAGGGGCTCAGCGTCTCTTAGCGTCCATTGGCATGTAACAGAGACGTCGGCAGTCACTGGCCGCGCTATTGGACTTTCAAGTTCAAGTTTGTCAAAGACTGAGAGACGCCATGTGCAGCAGGGCTGCTCCTCCATCAGTGGCTCCTTGCAACCGGGATACAAATAGGAAAACACGGCTCTCTCAGCACCAGCCTGTGATGGTCACTATTTCTTCCCTTCCTCTTTCAGGTGAGTATCGTGAGTCCACCAGTGCACTCACTTCGCTGATCAGGTCTCTCTAGACCTGCTAGGCCTCCTTCTGTTCGTGACACAACAGCGACAACATCGAGACTAGTCTGCTGATCATTTTTGAGCGGACGCGAGCTGCAAATGTCGTCTGCGCATCAGAGGGTCCGATAGTAACATGCGTTGCCTGCGGTAGAAATTTGACTGCAGAAGTTGACCGCGCCTTGGTCTGGTGGAACATCAGCGGGTCGTCAGTTGACAAAGACACGTTGAGGCCACGCGAGAAGTAGACCGGAAATGGGCTCTTCTCATACGCAAGAAACCTTTCCAAGGCATTGTACATCTCTCAAGCCAAGCAGAGGCATAGTGCGAGAGTGAGAGGGGTTGCCACCAAAGCTTGTTCCGGACCCATCGCCTGCCTATGTGACCCAAGCTCGGGATTGTTCGCAGTCAAGTGGCAGCTGATTGTTGGAACACGGAGACATTGCTAGACCAATCTGTGCCAAGTAGAACAGGTACTGCCTGGGTTGGGAAGAACACGAGAAGCCAAGACGGAACAGAGAAAAGAGCCATAGGTCGATGGAGACGGACAATGTGAGACCACTACATCAACATGTGGGACTATTGCTGCTTCGAGAAAACCAAGGGGCAATCCCATGGACTTTCGCAAGTTCAGGCCATGGTTGATTCCTGAAGGAAGTGAAGATGTGCAGTGCTCCATGTGGGGCTGCACCGTAATTAATCACCCAATCTTTGCATCACCTCACCTGGTTTTCATTTTACATGGGTATATTGCATGGCATATGTTTGTATCACCAGCTTGACAATAGGTAGGTTCCTCCGGCAGGCAATGCTTCTTTCTTACAGATTTGTCAACCTACCTCAGCGTGTGTGTGTGTGTGTGTGTGTGTGTGTGTGGGTGCGTGCGTGCGTGCGTGCGTGCGTGCCTGCCTGCCTGCCTGCCTGCCTGCCTGCCTGCGTGCCTGCCTGCGTGCCTGGCTGCCTGCGTGCGTGCGTGCGTGCGTGCGTGCGCGCCTGCGTGCCTGCGTGCCTGCGTGCCTGCGTGCCTGCGTGCCTGCGTGCCTGCGTGCCTGCGTGCCTGCGTGCCTGCGTGCCTGCGTGCGTGCATGCCTGCGTGCGTGCGTGCCTGCGTGCCTGCGTGCGTGCGTGCGTGTGCGTGAACAGGAGTCTTTGTTACTTCGGGCTGCTGAAGGCCTTCCTTCGTTTTGCTGAGAATCGTCATGACGGTCCCTGGGCATTTTTCGAAGTCTCAGCTGGAAGTTCGAGCACAGTTGTGTATTGCCACGTTGGGCTTTGCCCAGAGGCGAACATCAAACGGCACCAATGATACTCCCAAGCCTTCAACAAACCCCGCCAAGATGTGATTCAGCTGGCCATACACTTCATGCAGGCCTCCGATGATCCTGGGATCGCCGCACACACTCGAGTTGGTGGTCAAGTGCCACTTGCCGGCGGTCAACTTGCCCATGGCCCTGCGTGGATCCCCGGCAGGTATGATGTCATCCATAGAAACCGGGCCAGCAACACCCATCCACTTCCAAAGCTTGCCTAGCACATGAGAGGGTTGCTGGAACAGCTGTTCCGTTTGAACCACCCTCAGCCACTTCCAAGGACAACCGCCAATGAAGCGCACCATCGAGATCAGCTGTGGGAGGTAATAAGAAGTGAGAGGTCCGCGCTTCAGCGCGCAGACCACGTGCCATGTACTTGCATCACAAAGAGAGTAGACAGCGTGGATGTATGCATGAAGCACACCTTCCAAGTCCTTCCTGACAGTGAGGTGCTGGACGACATCTACATGCATTTCCCGGAAGACCGGATCGTGCATCGCGCGAAAGGCATACTCCTCAAAGGTACTTCCAAAGCCGGTGACCTGCAAATTGCGGCTCACCACCGCAGATTGCCATATGGTGTAGTGTCGAAATGCAGAAATCAAGCGCAGGATCGGATGTCGCAGCATGGCAACAACCTTGCTGCCAGACAGCACCAAGGGTCTTAAGGCCACATGCACGTGAGGCCATACAAGGTACTCAGGTGTCTTCTCCACTGTAAAGGTTTCGTTGATGCCGGAGTTATTCATCAAAGTTTTGGGCAGGCCAAGATCGCCAAACACCGCTGCGCGATATGCTGCCGTCGAGCATGCTGCACGTGAGAGAACTCGGTGCACTGCGCCAGCAAAGGAAGTCGCATCACCACACTGCCACCCCCGCCAGGATAGCATCTCGTTTTGCACAATAGGCAGGAGCTCTGGTATCCAGTAGAAGGATTCACCACTTAGTTGTGCGGCCCGACCTACTTTGGGAACGTGAGCGGGTGGTCTGCAAGCCTCCATCAAAGATACCAGCATACTCGTGCCAGCTTTGGCAGCACCAACGACAATGACACTGGGCAACGAGGCTCCGACAAGCCCCTTTGCAGCCGGAAAAGAGCAGCTGCAATTCGCAATTGTTTGTAACCAACGGCAGCCTGGCAAGTCCCGGAGCAGCTGCTGTGTGAGGGGCCGCAAAGTCTCGCCCCAAGCATCCACCGGATTAAACCAAATAACACCTGCCTTTACATCCACCTCTGCAGACATGCGTGCCACTGCTGGACACATGCAGGTTGCTAAGGCAACGATCAACATTCTTCGCCGAGCCCACTGGAACCAGTGGGTCTTCAGATGGTCACGCATCTGCAGACACAACAACGGAAACAAGTATTGGGTTATTGTATGGCATGGCGACGGCGTCGGCTTTTAGCGGAAACTCGACGCCTTGCTTTTAAGAATTTGAGGAGGTGCTCCAGCGGGCTGAAGTAGGGCTGGACTGGGATCTGAAGAAGGGCTTAAGACGGCTCCCGACGGGGCCACGTAGATTTTTCTAGATTCTGTACCCCAGAAAAGCAGAGTTTTTATTAACTGGGCTATTGGAAATGTGCCATTCCGGTCTTGAGTCTTCCTGCTGAGGGCAGCGAGAAGCACTCGGCAGTACATGATCGTACAAAGGATGCCACAAGAGGCGCCCGTTGATTGGCCGTCTCTTGATGGAATGCTTGGCTACAAGTCGTTTACGAATCAAATCCAAGCTTGACAAGTAGAACAGCTGACTTCCGCCCAGGCACCATCAGCTAGCAGAAAGGCAGTGTCCAAGTGATGAACTTCACCTGCCTCGTGGGGCAGAAACATGACCAACTGCCAACGCCGATGAATCTGACACGCCTCTCCGGCATGTGGCCGATAGTCGAAGCAGTTGAGACCCATCCTTCAATGGCCGCAACTCAAGTCAGTCGATGGACATACGTTGGAGACAGCTCGAGAACTACCAAGACATCCATAAACGCATCCAGGCTTCTGGTGTCTGAGCATGTTCAGCACGCGCAAGTTTGTCTGAATGAAGTACGAGTAGTACTTGTAAGACCTAGGCGTGATTGAACCGTGCAGCAGTGGAAGGCCGCATCCTCTCCCCCCCAGGTCTCAGTTTTCCGGACCAACTCAAAGTTCTCCAATCCTCTCTCCCGAGGCTCTCCGAGGCTCTCCGAGGCTCCTGCGGATTGTCTCCAATGTCCCAGAGCTGCGGCGGCCGTGACTTCGAGGAGAACGTCCGATCGACCGGCTTCTCGGACTTGCTTTCGTCGTCTACGGTGTCGAAACCTCTGGAAGCGCACTTTGCACGCACTTCGGCAGGTTTATGCCGACTTGCGCCCTTTGTTCCGGTCCTACCAAGACCCTGGCCACTGATGTGCTGAAGGAACTCCGCAACGTCAGCATGCTTCTCCGGGAAGAGTGTGGCTTCCTCGTCAGTATAGAAACGAGACATCGTCCGACCCCGTGCTGCGCAAAGGCATATGGGAGAATGCTGAGCTTGTGTCGAAGAGTGGGGTGAAGATGTTCTCAAGCCTGAATCTCGACAGGGGGGTGCAGAGTTCAGCTGCGCTGCTGCAAGGTTCCCTTCTGCTCAACCTGGTTGCAACTGCTGAAGATGCTTCAACTTCAGAACGCATCAACCTGTGCACGTCCAATCAACCTCCAGCTGCTTTTGATACTCGGCTGAAGTGGCATCTCCGCAAAACACGACTCAACACGGCATGGCCGATCTCTGTGCAGGTCTGGGTGCATCTGGCCGAAGTTGTCCAGCTGACCGGTAGCCTTATACCTCGCATGCCCATGACCTCTCGTGGTCCTAGCCCATGCCTTGATCAAGATGTGGCTCTGCGTGCTGCCCAGTGGCAAGGAGAAGAGCCTCGGGATCTGAATCATCCATCGGATGTTGGGCGAGAGCAGGGCTTTGCCGCATCCTGCAGCATCTAAGGCAACAGGCTGAGGGCTTGCTGAAGACACCCTTGGAAACCAGACTTGGTCCTTTGCCGCCACGTCCAAGGACCCACTTGCTCAAGCTGCTCCATTCTGACATCTTGCCTGCTCGCACGAAGATCACTTTCAAGACAGCAGGCCCAGTAAAGCAGGATGAAGCAAGTTGGGAATGAAATTCCCATGACACATGTCCAGACTTCAGTCAAGGCTGCGCCCATATATCGAGAGTCGCCACTCAGCATGTTGGTACTTCGACTCCTCCAAATCAGAGATCAACTCCTCGGCATCGATGCTGCTTGCAAGCGACACTGCCGATGCATCACAGAGCGATCATTCACGAGCACCTTCCTGTCCTGCCTAACCTTTTGTGTGGCTCCTGCAATTTCTGTCAAGCTGCATGCGTGAGCTCAGCAAGGTAACGACCGCCCATAGCATTGTCCTGAAGTTGCTTAGTCAAGATACTGTTGCTACTTTCACTCGAGATCTGCAAATTTGGGGGGACCCATCTTCTCGTCAGGCCTCACAGGACCCATCGGCCTGCATTGATGGGAAACCGACCGATCATAGCCAACATTCAACTGTGGGCAGTCAGGACATCCGAATCATCCAACAAAGCGACGCTGGTTGATTCTCCGACCCTGGGGCTTGGCCCTGCAATGCCTTCCAAAGACTCTTTGAACCATTTGAACCATGTGAACCATTCAGCATTCTCTTTGGGAAATATTTGCTGTGAGTTATGACTAGGATTCTAAAATATCCGTTCGCCTAAGCTCAGAGACATTCCATGTCAGGTTTCGGCGTAGGGGAACACGTCAGAGGCTTCAGCTCGTCAAAGGCTCGTCAACCGCTATGACCGCAGGGAACTGAACCCATGAAAGGCCAAGAGGCGGTCTTCAGGAAAATTGTACGCAGCTCGTTTTGCCCCATTGGCGAATACCTGGGGTCAAACATCAAAGATTTCTTGGGGACAATTGGGACTCCGACGGCCCTAGCACTCCACCAGCGCTCCGCTCACTCTGCTCTCAGCCGAGCTTCTTGTTGTTGAAACGATCGAAGCGGTGAAGGCAGCTCTTGTCTGCCCACACCTGGCATGTGTGCACAACTCGTAGATCTCTGACTTTCTTCTTAACAGCAATTTGCAAAGCCTGTAAGCGATCGATGCACAGATCGGTCCAGCCGATGCCCATGTCCTTGACACATATATTGACACATGACGTGCCATGATGCGGGCACGGTGCTCTCTGTCGGCAAGCATCTCAGGCAAGTCTCATCGAAGACTGTCTTGAGCGTCCGCTGCTTTCCATCTTTTACCTCGTATGACGTCTAGTATCTGAAGCACAAGTCTCCCAAGCCAGCTTTGCCTCGGGAAATGTATGCCTGCATGATGGCATCGAGCTACGTACGTGTGTATGTGTTGACGATTGTGTTGTGTCCACATTGGCTCTTGGTGCTGATCCAGCCATGTCCCGCCAGGTCACATCGACCACGTCGGAAGCGAACCTTTTCAGCTTCTTCTTCATGAACCGCAGCAAGTGCTTTGCGTTCATGGCCTAAGAACTGAGGGTAGATACCAGAGGACACACGTGTCACTGAAACTCCTCTTGCCCTGGGCAGGCAAGTAGCAGCTGAATGATGAATGTGCGTGTCCACTTTCCTCACATTGTAGAAGTCCTCAGTATCAACGTGATGTGCCTTCATGAACGCGCAGCTTTTGCCTCTCGATTCTTCAGCTAGATCACCTGTGAACCGACATAAACGACCTGCATTACGCCAAGGTGCTCGGTGCCCTGTTTGTATCGCATCCTGCCACTGACATGGGAGCAGGCTCGATCTGGCCGTGAAAGGTGCTGCAAGATGAGATGTGACTCATGACCTACCAGGACGTCCTGAGCTTCCTGCTCCCCAAAGACCTTGACCAAAATTCCACGAGAGATTCACGCACAGAGAGGGTCAGAAACAGAGCCGATGTCGGGCAGCCAAGTCACCATGGTGTACAGCTCGAACTTGGTCTGCAGCAATCTCAGCCTCTGATACGCGTAGCTGGAAACAGGTCCAGAAGACCTGCATCAGTGGCCAACGCTGAACAAAAAGCAACTGGTCGACTCCAACGCGAGAAGACGGGCTGCATCTGCCAGCAAACAGCAGACGACTAGCCAAAACTGATCATGAACTCGCACCCAGGCCTGATGTGAAACAATGTGTTCCTGAGCAAATTGCAAGCCGATAATAGAGGGAGGAGAGGGAGGGCCAGAGAGAGAGAGAGTCAGAGAGAGAGAGTGAGCGTCGTGAGCGTGAGTGTGAGCCTGAGCGTGAGCTTATGCTTGAACGAGCAGCTCCAGAGGATTTGTAGTAGTAGTTTGTCGGTACACTAGAACTGCATTCTACCTCTGTTCTCTCCAGCAAAACTGCAGCTGTGCAGGTTGCAGCTTGGGATCATGTCATCGTAGTAGTCGTCCAGGCTCGGCACTTGGAAGAGCGACTCCTCAGTGCCCTTCTCTCCTCAGATGCTTCCGAAATCTTTTTAGACTGCAAAGGGCAACGTTGACGTACAGCACCATGGGCAGAGCATGGTCAGCTCTCCAGCTCTCGACTGCCCTCTGCTGCCGAGCAGCGCACCTGCATCAAACCGTCCTGCCACTGCAACTCCAGCTCTGCCAACTTTGGGAAGGAGCTCCTGCGCACGGTGCCCACACACCTCCCAAGTTCTTTGTGGCTGCTACTCACTTTCTCTTTCTCCTCTTTGGCGGCAGCTTCTCGCAATACTTTGCTCGAAGGTCGAGGGCCTGTCGAAGCTGGGAGCCTCCAGAAGTGAAGCCGCTCACTCCCACATCCAGTCAACTGCTCCATCCCTCATCCCTCCAGGTTCCCAGTTCCCGCAGATCCGTAGCCAAGGAACAAATCTCTTCCCGGCTGATGTCGCCCATTCTTGAAAGCCTTCATGCGCTGTGCTGCTGTCGAGCTCTACCGCGCCGAGCACAAGAGCACTGCATGCGTTGCGAGTTCATCGCTGAAATAATCGACAGCCAACTTGCGGCCAGGAAGCTGGGCAGCAAAGCAAACAAGCACCACAAGCTGCGCAAGCTTGAATTCCACTATAAACTTGGGTGGCTTGGTCGATCCAACTTTTTTCTCACTTGCAACGACGAATGAAGAAGTTGACTAGAAGCAGGGACCTGTTGGTAATAAGATCTGAATACACCGGGGAGGGCGGGTCCACTTGCTAATGATGCGCATGTCGATTTCCAAGTAGGAGCACAATTTCACCATCAGAGAAGAGACATGAAGAGACTTAGAAGTGAGGTGTCGGCGTAGGGCTGGGTTGGCTGTATGGGCTCTGCAAGCTCTGAGGTTTCACAGCTGCAGATGGCTGCACATACATGCAAGACATCCACTGAGCACACAGCCCCAAGCTGAACCCCCTAGCTCGCTAGAGATTCAAGATCTGTCATGTCGCACAAAAGTAGAGTAGAGCCTGCGCTTGGAGTTGGGCTTGAAACTCCTCTCGCAATCGCACCTCCAGCGGACTAAGCCCTAAGCTTCATATGCCAAGAATCCTCAAGGCCGGCCTCGGCCTTCTGCATCTCGTCTTCTAACTTGGCCTTCTCTGACCACTCTGTGACTCTGTGAACGCTTTATAAACCATCTTTAAACTCTTCTTTCGGGGGGGAAAGGGGGCACGCTGCGCCGCGCTTTCGTGAGACTCACAAAGCCGCCCCAAAAGCCGAGCTACTGTAACACCGCTGACATCTCTCCGTGGCCTTCAATGCGGACTCGGCTTCGATGCTGGCTTCACGCTCCTTGCAGGAGAACGCAACGCGCAGGAGAACTAAGTCATTCACAAGACTCAAGACCGTCGAAAAACTACTTTGAAGAGTCATTGGAGAGTTCTACTGTCCTTGATACGCACTGCCTGGCAGCCTTCGAGACGAAGCTCCTCGAATGAAATCGACACCACATCTGCGGTGCGTGACCGCAGCACAGCCCCCGTCTCAGGTTGGCGCCAGACCACGCAGGTGCAAGCGGCGCATTTCCTCCTTCAAGCGAAGCAAACCATAGCAGCGCAAACGAAGTGCAAACGCAGTGCGAATGCAAATGACCAGCAACCCGCTGTTCAACTGTTCAACATGCTCTCCTCGTCGTTTTGCCACAAGGACACGCTGATCTGGAAGCCCAGGCCTGCGCTCTCCCTCGCTCCTCCCTGACTCTTGCGGCCGTTTTTTCAGCTGTCAGGCTCTCTGTCAGTCCAGCTGCTTTCTCTCCAGCTATGTCTTCTCCGTGCACCTTCCCTCCACGCCGTGATGCAGCTTGCCATGAGCTGGCGGCAGCCTTGCCTGGACAAAGCACTCCGCTCCGACCCCTTCCCGTGGCCCGTTGTTGTGAATCATGAGAAAACACGAGAAATCACGGCAGCCAGCCGGGCCTCAGCCTCTGCTCCGCAAGCAGGAGAGCCTCAGAGTCAGATTAACTCACCTTCGACAGGCCCCTTGTCCCTGGAAGCCTCAGAACTTCTCATCTGTAAGCCATGCATTCGAATGCATCGGGTAAGGCATGTACATTCTTTCCCTCAGCTCTATAAACCCTAAACCCTACAAGCGCCGGGTTTATCTCGACCCACCCGGTGTAAAGTCGGCCCAACCCCTGCGGCACACAGCAAAACAAGGCAGAGGAAGGAAGTCACCCCAGGCGGTGTAAAGTCGGCCCAGCAACAGCGAAACCCCAGGGGCACATGGCTTTTGAGAGCTTTCGCGCCTTTTTACAAAAATGGCACCGGAGCTGTGCACAGTGGGTTGAGAAGCCTGAAAACAGCATTTGTAAGCGGTTTTGAATTGCGAAACTGCAGGGGCACATGGTTTTTCGGATGGTTTTACGGCAACTTCGCATGCAGTGTGAAGGAAAATCAATTGTTTTGGGGAGGGGCATATTTGTGGCCCTGCGCGAGGGTCGCGCGACCTTGCGCGAGGCCCGCGCGAGGTAAGGCAAGGCACTGGCTTTTGATATAAAGAATAATACCTGGCGTTCCCCCAGGGGCACACTGGGATTGGGACAACTTCCGCCTTGCGGGGAATGCTTGCAATGGTTTCATGCATCGGAAGCTTCGGGGTTACAACGATCCGGAAATGTTCCAAAACCATGTGCACAGTACTACAAGACCGCAAAACTCTGGGTCTGATGTAATATAAGATATGTTGGGGATATGGGAAAGTAAGCCCAAACACTGCGGCACATGGGCTTGGCACGACTTCACCCCGGCAGGGTCGACTTAAACCTACCACTAGTACCATCCAAAGGCTAAACCCTGAAACTCTGAACGTACCTGCTGCAACCACGAAAGGAAATACGGAACTCATAGGCCCTCTTGGAACCACCCAATGGCAAGCAATTTCACGAGCCTCGCCAAAGGCTGTTGATACGTGAAGCAGCGTGCTGTAATCTGGGAACGCAGCACCTTCGGAGGCACGTGGTGGCAGTTCTTCATCAGCACCTTGCGAAACGTGACATGGGCAGAGTTGTCCAAAAAAGCACTTGACACTACGTTCCTAGGCTCCTCTCGGCTCCTCTAGGCTCCTGGCCAAGTACACGCCACTTCTTGTCGACAGGCCTGGCGAGCTAACGGTCCATGGCCGGCTTGGTTCCTACTGGCATCTTGGAAACTGGGGAAGCTGACTAGTTTGCAATGGACGACGACCACGAACACGACGGCGACGACGACGATAGAAATGACCATGACAGCAGCAGCAACCAGCCACGATGCAACTACACCAATCACAACAACCACCACAATAGTCGCCAGAAAGTATACACCACAGGACAAACACGCCAAACACGACAAACACAATAACAAACACAGTAATAACAATAAACGCAACAAACACAACAAACTAAACAAACACTACAAACACAACAACCACAGCAATCACAAGTGACGAGGCATGAACTCAATGCGCAGCTTACTCAGTCTTGCGCCGACACAGCCGGACTGCTCAGCCTGGTGCTGTCTGCGCCGTCTGTGCCATATTCAGGATACCCGGCACGGTGCCACGATATATCCTGCGAGAGCCAGTTTCGTGTTCGCTTGCGGGATGTCCGGAGCCTAAATACATCACAAATCAAGCGTCCCTGCAGTTCGAGCGCAGCCTCCTCGCCCTCATGTGACGAACGCGTCTCGTCGGCATCCAACTCATCGAATGGGCTCCGTGCCGAAGCGCGGGTGGGCTCAGCCGGCTCAGCCGGCTCAGCGAGGTGCTGGGGCTCGGTATGTTCAGACTCAGCCGTGTCTGGTGGGTTTTCATGAACCGGAGAGGCCACGGAGACTCCATGACTTTGTGGGCTTTGCGAAGGGGTCGCTTCTGCCTGATCAAAGAGCCTGAGCCACCGGGGCACGGACAGAGAAGGAACGAAGCAGACACGAGCTTTGCTACTCAACCTCTACTTGTAGCTGCAAGTGCAACTAGGAACAACGGCGCTTGCAGCTTGGGCACGCAGGTGGCTGGACAGCTCGAGCAAGCTGGACGGGTATATCCTGCGACGACGCCGCGATCCTGGGATCTACACAGGCTCACAAAGAAGATGAAGAAAAAAGAAAGACAGCTAGGAAAGTGCCAGCTGCGTCGAAGGAGCATGTTTGGCTGCGACCCATCAGGCTGAGGAGGTCCATTCTGCAAGAGGGCTGAGGCATCCACTTCTGAGGTCGTCCGAATGTGCGCTTGGGCATCCTGAAGCCTTGGAGAAGGCAACGGAGAGGGGTACGCTCGACACATCACACGACACCCAAGAGGCCAAGAGGCCCCTAAGGAACCGCAATGCAAACTCGTTGCAATGTGAAAGAATGGGCTTTCTGGCTGAGGAGCTGGTGAGGAGATGACGGTGTCCCAGGGTGCGCGGATGGCTTCGCAAGCTCTTGCTCGCCCAACTCGTCTATTTCTGGAGGCCTCTAGGAAAATGGGGGTCCTGCTTCCTAAAACTCGAGAGCACACGAATGCTGTAAAGTCACAGAAAGCGCCTGCCCGACGGCTGATCGCGCTCGCCTGGAGCCGCCTGTTGTGGGTCAGCAGGCCCTGCACTCGACCTTGGACGAATTCAGACGCTGAGGTCCAAAGCATATCAGCAACGCAGGCTGCATGCGATCACGTCGCAGATAGACAGACGACGGACGGACAGACAGACAGACAGACAGACACGCACACACACACACACACACACACACACACACACACTGACACTGACTGACACTGTGTGCAGCCTAGCTGTGATTGAGCTCGAGCTCCCCGCGTCGCTGCAGTTGCTGCACCCTGCCACTCGCCTGCATGCTCATAGGGCGGCTCCGTCTGCACAGACCTCGAAGTCGGGTCATGTACAAGCACCATGTTGCAGCCAGAAAGACTGCACAACGAGCATTTCAAAACTCTACAGTACCCTACCGCAGATGCCGAGCACGGCGAAGCTCTTTCTGTGGCCAGTGGCTGCCGACTGCGACGACGTGCGAGGCCAAGGTGGCGGTACGCAGCGCCTCAAAAAAAAACGCAGGTCTCCCGCAATCTCTCCTCCAATTTCGCTCATTTCACTCATGTCCCTCACGTCCGTTATGTCTCTCATTACTTCCCTCAAGTCTTTCGTCTCTTTCATGTCCAGGGCGCTGCCGAGCACCGCTGAGGCCGAGGAGCGCCGCTGCGGGGCCTCAGGGGCCTCGGGGGCTCCGGGGGCCCCTGGGGCCCCTTCTTGGGCCGCAGCTTGGCGCCAGCCACGGAAGGCACGTGCAGACAGGCGCAGCGCCGCCTAAGTATGTCTCGTCTCTAGGTATGTTAATTTCATGCCTGCGATTCATGGTGTTGATATCCCTCGTGGAGGTGTATTACTAAACGAATTTTCGCCAAGAACTTCATCTTGTTGTATTTCCTATGACTAGTTTCTTTCACTCGCGATCGATCGTTACGAGCATGTTTTCAATAACAACTAGCTAGTAGCATGTTGTCTTGCAATGCGTTCCAAGCTGTGCACTTGTCACAGTTATGTCTATGCGAGCACTTCGAGTTTGAGTTTGATGTGTGAGACCTGCGCTTGACCCGCCTCGTCCCATGGGCCATCGTTGCCATCCTGCAGCTCGGGTAGGTTACGTTGGTTCTGTACTCTTATCAACTGCACCAGAGTCTGAAGCATACATCGCGACACTGTCCACATGCTCCAAGTGCAAGGAAGGCAGCAAAGAAAAGCGGAGCTCCATGATCGCCTCAAGCATCGCCCAGCCCCTGGCGCCCACTCTGGCCTGCAAAAGCATGCTCTGCATGTGCCACTGAAGCAAAATGCCTTGTCAAACAAGGGCCAAATATTGACAATAACATTACAAGTGGCGCGCAAATTATGGCGGAAGCAAAGGGGGGCTTAGTCAAACAACGCACACGTAAGATGCGCAAACAGACAACGACGCGCAGCTGACCATGTTTTTTGCCATTCTGCGAACGTGTCTATTGCACTAACGAGCAGGAATGCAAAGTGCTTTCCTGTCCTGGACTCAACCGCGGTGTTTCGAAGACTTGGCTGTGGTAGGAACCGCTAGGTATGCTAGCTCAAGGACAAACGAAGGTGCGGCTGAAGGCAGTAAGGAAAGCTCGACAAGATTAGCTTGCATTCCGATGTGGTATGTGGTAATTTCTATTTCGTCAGTAATGTTTTACATCTCCTCCCTCACTCATGGGCTCCTGTGCTGTCTCCTTGGGCAGCAGTCCTGTACTGAGGAAGCCCCCAGCGATCAGCATCCCAGCCAGGAAGCGCAGAGAAGTGGCAGCGCTCAAGCTGTGTACGTATTGTGAAGACATTCTCAAGGACAAAATCGAAAAGAAACGCATGGCTGCAGTCGATGTACTGAAAGCAATGGCTCGGATTTCAGTGGGAAAGGCTTCCAGAGTCCACATTTGCGCAGACTCCCACCCAAAGCAGCGACATGCGGCACTGAGCGTCCCGCAAAAAACTTGCAAGCTATACAGTATAGGATGGTGGGCAGAGACCAAGGTTATGAGAGCCAACAGCGTGCCCTGTACAAAGAAACCGACCACAAAGCTGCCTGCCCTTCCAATGCGATCCACGATCATGATAGAGATTGCAACACCAGTCAAGTCGCCGATGTTAAAGAGCATCAGGATTCCAGTTGGCAGTTCTTGCGACTCTGGGGCGAGTAAGGAGTGGTACAGCCCTGGGCCCCATGTATCGAGCAGCACGGTAGTAGAGGCCAGAACTCCAAAAAGCGCCAAGGAAAAGATCATCAATTGGCGGTTTTCCCTCTCGAGCAGCTGCGACCAAGCTGTGCCAGTTGCGCAACGGCCTGACGAGTTTCCGACATGGGTCTTATGGAGGCAAAGCTGGGAAGGCTGCCACGGACTCTGCCGGTTGACGGCATAGAGCTTGGTCAGGACCTCGTTGGCCTCGCACAGCTTGCCAGAAGCCACGAGGAAGCGTGGGGACTCCTCTGGTGGCGCAATGATTCACAAATTGACGGTGTATACTGGGCGGGTCATTAGCTTTAGATTTCGGAGAATCACGTCACTCCTCCGCCACGGACATGATCAGAAAGAGCAAAGCAAAGCCAGCGGAGGTCACAGCCATGAAGCTGGTCCAGTTCGTCCTTTGAAGACAAAAACACTCCCGTTTTGTTGGTGGCACTCTGCTCTTACGGCTCTGTATTCCTCACCGTTCTTCAAGTGAGCTTCTGAAGTTTGCTCAAGATTGCAAGCGGTCCTCGCCAATGATGCAGTGAAGATCACAACTGCACGGCCCACAGGCCAACCAAGGCTGTAGGCAGCCATCAGCATCCCACGATTGGTTGTGGGAAGAAACTCGATGTACCATGTGCTGAGCGCCGTTATCGTGGTAGCGAACACCACAGACTGTAACGTCCGAAGCACAATCAGAACCTGCAGGAAGCTGCAAAGACTACATGATACTACATGCCCATGCAACAGACATGCTCTCACTCGTTTCGCTCGTTTCTGCATGCGTCCTCCATGGATGAAGCAGCCATGCTCGCAAGCCCTAGGGCCACGGCAAAGGGGCTGACGGCAATCACAGTTCCTCTCCGCCCCAGCCGATCCAAGAGCAAGCTGGCGGCCGCGGAGCCGACGACGCAGCCCAGTGGAAAGGCCGCCGCGAAGCTGGTGATGAACCGGTCGTCCGCTTGCAAGAACTTCCGCAAGCCTGGAAAAAGATACGGAGTGCACTCCTGCGTCATTGCCAGGACTGCCCAGAAAAAGATCATGCGCAGCAAATGGCAGGCGTGGAAGCGCCCCAACTCCATACCATCCAAAGCCTCTGTAACGGTGACGAGGTCTCGGATTTCATCACACTCGGGTGTTTCAGGGCTCTCTGCCCTTTCCGAAATCTTTCCCAGGATCATGCGTCCAGCAACCATTATGTTCTTATCACAGCGGCACAAGTCGCTATAGAGATTATAGAGCCAGGCAGCAGGTGAAGGGTGAGGGGCCCGATGAGATACCATATCCGAAACCCCTCCTTCCACGTGAAAGAAACCGGTCAAACACCTCTTAAATGGTTCACGAAGCTGTTCATTCCCTAGACTAAGAGGTGATCCGTACACTGTAAAGACCGATGCCAGCGCCAGTCACGCAGTAGCGAAACAACAGCATCAAGCTTGGGCCTCACACTGGCCATCACGGTGACGGCGCTACAGCCAAGCCCGGAAAGACCAACAAACCGTTGCTTCAGTCGGTTTGATTCACGGGGGAGTCTGCGAAGAAAGGGATGCCATACAGTACACAGTGTTGCAGGTCCTACTATAGGCGTTACTCGCCCCCTTTCCTGGAGCCCACAGAGCACTGGCATCCACTTGCCTCCTTGGCATTAGATGCTGACAATCGTGGAGCTTCTTTCATAGACTCCAACATCACACTCCCACAAGCAAGCATGTGCTGCAGCTGAAGCGGCTCCAATTTTTGCTACATTGGCAAAGCAAACTTCCTGAGACCTGCCACTGGCTGGACTGGCTGTGGAGTGTCTGAGGCCTGCCAGCAGCTGGGCACCAATGAGCCGAACATTGCAAGATACCTGTACTGTGACCGCTTTCTATCAACACGACGAGGCGTGTCACTAGGGTGTCCTGGCATGCCCAGCTCAGCGCGCTCCACAGCGAGCCGTACTCCTCTCCCAAGGTCCTGCACATTGCAGACCATTTGAGAAACGATTGACAGCCATTGCGAAGCATCACAAAGCTTACACATGAAAGCTTCAAGCTGAGCTTCTGAGGCCTGGCTTCAACCGCAGCCGAAAGTTCGAGGGCTCCCTGCCAGTTCCTGGGGACCGCCAACCCTCAGCGACTCTCAAATAGGACTCTAGAAAGTGCAGCACAAGAACTTCGGCAATATTCTAGCAAGCACCTGCCAAGGCCGCAAGCACGGACGGCACAGCCCAGGGCAGCCAGCTCACTCTGTGCACCTTTCCAGGTCGAGAGTGCTTCCGACTTTCGTGGCCTTCATTTTGACGTACGATTTCCAAGCATGGCTTCGCTGTGATTCGGACGTCTTGTCTGCTCCGCCGCACTTTACAAAGCGACTAAAGGAAACGGCGGGTGCCAGCGTCTGAGGTTGCAGGTCAAGGCGGGCCAAGCAACAACCGGGCCTTGCAAGTCCAACAGCTCTAGACATGGCTTCCAAGCTGCGGCACGGATAGCCGCGAGCATCGCCTGAAGCACACTATAGCACACTCAAATGCAGCAGAAACAAGTGTCTTTTTCGTGCTCAGGTTGCCCCATGTCATGCAATCTGCAGATTGTAGAGCCCAAGGTCGTGCTGGCATCTATTTTCCATCTTCGACACCCAAAGGGGGCAAACAGTAAGTCATGTGGGGGCCACCAATCCGGGTGCCAGGCTGTGCTCCTTGCCTCGCGAACCCATACCGAAGCTGCAGTGGCCTGCGATGACCGGCACACACACAGAGCGACGCAAAGTGACACAAGGCGACATTTGCAGGTTTAGGCATCTTCGAGGCGCTTGGCCTCGTTGCGGGGCGCTTTGGCCACCTGCTCCACCTGTTGGAGGAGACATCTATAAAAGTGGGAGGGCATGTGCAGTTGGTTGGGAGCTGACTACGAACAAACAGGCGAACACTCCCAAGCGCTGAGATTACTTCTTTTTGGAGCAATCGAAGACTTAAAAATAGTTGCTGTTGCGAGCACCACCCTGAAACTAGAAACCTCTTCACCCCAAACCCTTAACCCAACCGGGTGGGGACCGAGTCCGAAACGACGTGTCGGAAAATGCTCGGGGCGAGTCCCTAAAACGACCCGGGGCGAGTCAGAAGAAAAAGAAAAAAGGCAAATTTTCACGGGCACAGCTTGGAATCTAGAAAGGTTTCGGATGGGGCCTAAGGTTTAAAGTTTTCGGCTTGGCATCTGGAAGGACTCGGGTAGGGCCGTAACCCTGACACCCTAGAAACTCTAAGCCGTAAAACCCTAAAAACCCCAAACCCTACAAAAAAACAAACCCTGAAACCCCCAAACCTTACAAAGCCTAAACCCTACAAACCCTTAACCCGTAAAAACCCCTAAACCGTTAAACCCTAAAATCCCAAAACCCTAAACCCTGAAAAGCCTTAAACCCCAAAACCTTCAACCCTATAAACCCTAAACCCCGAAAAATCGAAACCCTCAAATGCCTAAGAACCTTAAACGCCCTAAACCCCAAAACCCCTAAACCAGCCTTTTGGGTTTTTCTGACTCGGCTCTCTTTTTTTCCGACCTGGACCTCCCAGTTTTCTTCCTCGGGGGGGGGGGGGGGGGGGGGGGTGTGTTTTTGCTGACTCCTGCTTCCGGAGCGTTTGCTTTCTGGGACGGCCCGCACTCTGAACCCCCCCCCAGACCCCTCACAACATGCAGAGCCGCCTTCTCCAAGAGGTGCATGGCTTGCTGCCAGGATCCACTCTCGGCGCAGGCGCCCAGACCGGCACCCAGGACCTCACCGTTTTGGGGTTGGTTTAGGAAGTTTTTGGAGCTCTGGGTGTCCTGGGGGTTGTTCCAGATTAGGGTCCTGGAACCCTTTCACAGGCCCCAAACATTCCCAAAAGGCATCAATTTTGAACACCCCAACACCCTTTGATAGCAGCACCGTGTCAGGGAATGTCGGGACGAACCATGTGCCAAGGCGACGGCCGAAACCATCTCGTCAGGAACCCATCCACCTTCGTGCCTGGCATGCTGTGGACGTTCCCTTGAGCCCTCTAAACCCTTACCCTAACGCTTAAAACCATCTAAAAGCCATCTGGACCCTGAATTCGAGGCACGGTCTGTTCAGGGTTTTAACGCTTCGATGCACAGCCTGAGCCCATCACGAAGAAGAGCCAGTGAGAGATCCTCAGGGTGCAGCATGTTGAGGGCCGGGCGACATGAGTCACAAGTGACAACTCCATCGCATTGTCTGTTGTCTTGCTGCACTACGAAGGAAGCAAATATTCGCAGACTCTGCCGAGAGCCCCGCCCATCTGCCAGCCTGGCAGAGTTGCAGCAAAGCCGGGACTTATTTATGGAATCTTTGAACTTCTGGAAGGATGTGGAGCTGTGCACAGATTTCACATCCTTCAGCCGGTCACTTACAATGTAATTCCGGACCTTGTTGCAAGCAAGCATCGTCGAACTGATCCTCGAAAATCACGATGTGACTATTGCACCAGGTGCCCCACATGAATGTGCATGCTGGAAGCTTTGGTCAGCATGAACGATGTCAAGTTGTGGCACCAAATGTCCGGCGTCAACTGCTCATAATGCCGTGGCACGAACCCTACGCAATGCATTTCTTTGGCGAGTGCCCCTGCGCTGTCGACTAGTATATGGGCCACTGAGGCTGTGGTGAAGGGTGCCCTGGCACCAGCTTCTGCACATTGCGAGCAAAGAAGCCGATCCCAGAGAGAAAATCGCAAGACCTGTACAAGCCTGTCCTGGGAAGAGAAAGCGTAGCTCAAGCTGGGGGTCAAACCTAGTAGGTTGAGGGTACGGCTGTAAAACTGCTCCTCGAGAACTTACTCAGTGGCTCGTGTAAACGATGCAGGGTTTGAGCTCCCAGTGTACACCGTTGGGCACATTGAGCACAAGGAACTTGAAGGTCAACCTATGTCCATCCTGTAGACACGAGACCCGCTTCAGGCAGGAAATGTTTCAAGCTCGGCCTACATAGGTAGGCAGCGCCTTCTCACGAATCCACACCTTAGGCTTTGCACTCATCATGCTCCACACTGCTACCCGCACCAGCACACCATTACTACTGCACTAGGAGTTTGTAGGAAATCGCTTGAAGCGCGTTACTTTGAAGATGGCTTTTGCGAAACCCTACATATGATCCCTCTCAGCTCTGCATCCCCCGCAAACCCTAGAACCCTAGAACCTAACCCTAAAACCTCAACTCTCAAACCACGAGCCTCAAACCCTCAGGCCAAAAGTCTTGAAGCTACACAAACCATTCGATGGCCCCATTGAAACGGGGGCAACCTGGGACCTGCAGGCGCAGGGAACCCCCACAGACACAGAGCCCACCAAGGCAAGCACGTTGAGTGCGTACTTGGTGGTGTCGCAAAGGACAGGCCTCTGGTTGGCGCGGTCTCGTACATCCTTCACAACGACTTGATTTGGCAGAGTGTAAGCTCGAAGGCCATCTGGAGGACTTCGCGAAGTACGTCGTGAGTACTTCATGCAACCAAGCTGCAGGGCCCGATGCTCGACGAGTTCTTGCGGGTGGCCACTTGCATTTACCTGTGCGGTTGCTTGCTGCCAATGCCAGGATTTTGGGCAGAATGGTCAACAGTCGGATATGTGTTGCGCACCATACGCAACAACGACCCCCAACCTTAGCCAAAGCACATTCCGACCTTAGCCAAGACACATTCGGCCAGACAAGGGCGGCGCCAGCCTTGGGCCGCACGGTAACCCCAAGCCTGCATCTGGTCACGCAGGGACGATTGCAATAAAGCCACCGACGATTGGCGCCACGGCCACTCTTCGTGCATGAGAAAACGTCAACGCCAACATCGTCCCCATGGGCCTATCAAAGGAAGTCTCACCGCCGCAGCCATCCGGCAAGCTGTTGAGATAGATCCTTATGTTGCGACAGAGGCCTGCCTGCCTGCTGTGAAAGACAATTGACAAAGTTCCCTTCCATGTCCATATTCTGGTCCAGGTGCAGTGCTGTGGCTGTGCGCTGACCTCCCAGCCACAGTGAGGCATCCTCGAGGGGGAAAAGGCAGCGATTCTGCATGTGAGTGAGCCCCGACGTGAGAGACGGAATCACGTATAAGTGCAACAGCTCATTATGATATGGTATCGAACAGATGATCATTAGGAAAGTACCTCAATGCGCATGCAAATGAACAGAACATGACAAGTTCCACCTAATGGCTCAAAGATACTCTCAATGAGCAAGCTTGGGGAGAACAGCACCTAATTTCAACATCTTCAAACTCGTGAGCATCAAAAAAAGGGCAAGCTTCGAGCAAGCGTTACTGCAGCATCTCAGATTTCTTTGAACGGAAGATCTGTCCGTAGCAGTGGCGGAATATACAAATTCCTTTTTGTCTATGTAGGAGAATGCTGTCTACCAAGGACGGTTCCAAGTGAATCCTATAGGCTGACAATGCAAAATGGAGTGTCAATCCCTGTCCCCCAGTAAGGGGAAAGTCCGTCAGCCTTTCATGCCACTCGCATCCCTCACACTGCCATGCCCAAATGCCACTGGTAAGTCTTCACCGTGAGGGTCCTGTGGACGACCCCAGTCCACGTGAGTGCCTCAGAGTAAAGCTGTAAAGGTACAGAGTTGCTGGGATACTAATGGTCCTAATGGCCCTAGAGCCGAAACCAAATCCATTCCCCTGCTGCTGTCTCAACAGCCGAAGGCGCTGTACTGCTGGCCCTGACGGTACCGCACCAGTTGCAGAGCCTCCACGAAGTCCTCTGCAAAGACAGGAGCCGAGGCAGGACAAGGCTCGAACTGATACCAGGCTCCTCTGGAACTCGCAGCAACTTAGAGGCCCAAGTGCGGACGGCCTCCAGGCCAGGAGAACACGTAGCAACACATACTGCGGCACCTCGACATGTCCTTGGAATTGCATCTCGCCGCTGCCTGCACGGCCGGGTTCCCGAACATGCTCGGCGCGCTGAGGACTGCCTGAAGATGTGTCAACCACTTATCTTCTTCCGAAAGAGCTGTCCCTCATTCCGTCTATTCGCAGGCCGAGCTGCAGAGGAAGAAGTCCGAAGAGCATCCTCACACTGTCTCAACAAACTGCAGAGTCGCACTTGACGCATCCTACCGCGTCTTGCCACGTCTTGCCACTCTCCTCTCCCTCAGCATCTCGAGCTCCACGACGACTGGACTGCGACCAAAGTTGGGCATCGTCAGCAAGGCGAATCAGTGCCTGGCCGGCCCCGCTAATACCCTCCTCCTGTCTACGGACACCTGACCCGCGGCCTGTCCCTGCTCCTCAGTGAGCACACCTGGCACCAAGCGGATGGGCACCTCATGGGAAAGTACTTTGCAGCCATAAAAAATTATAACGTTGCTGCTGTGGCCATGTCTTCATGTCTTCCCCTCCTTGGCTTCCCCCTCTCTCCGAGGCACCTGATCGGTCAGCACTTCACCAGGCAGGGCCTGGATGGCCTCCCAAGGCAACGTCGAACACCGAGATTATGATTGACTTGATTCGTGGGTGTGCTTGCGCCTCCAGCATCTGCGCAGAGGCTGCCCTCAAAGCATCTACGAATCTACGAGTTCTTGGTCGGGAAACCAACCCTTGCACCAAAGTATGCGCATGAAGGCCAGCTGAGGTCTACTCAAGAGGCTTGCTGATTGTCACAGGAGGTGCCGGGACAACGTACGCAGTTCATGTGCCAGAAAGCGAAAGAGTCAGAGACGTAGGATGGATCCGGGCGAACGACCTTGGGCGGCCTTTGCCTGACGATTCGAGTCCGACGAAACTTCCGCTATCTGCACTCGACAGCCGAGAGTCAAAACCTTGCTTTGGAGTGGGGTTTCTTGCGGGTCGTCCACACCCTTCAAAGCCTGGCAAAGGACTCCCAAAGGGGGAACCTCATTGACCCCCTACCAGTAACTTAAGAATCCACATGAGCCACTGAAGACCGAGTCTCGGTGCTGCGACCGCGCTGGCATCTCCAAACAAATCTCGCCTCAAACGACTTCAAGCGACTTCAAGCCATCTCAAAGCACTTCAGCCTTGGTTTCAATCTGCAGGACTTGGGGCAGGGCCTCAGGTTTTGGGGCGCTGAGAAGAATTTCTTTTGCAGCTGAGATACGCATGCTGATTCACTTCCGCGCAAGACCTTGGCAATCGTGCAAGTATTGATACAAGGTCGATGCTGCTTGTGCACACGCTCAAACAAACCTCTGCACGGCTGTATCACCCGCGTCCTACGTGATTGAGAGTCTCGTGCAAGTATATGGCGTCGCCACTTTTGTATATGTATATAAACATATTAACAATATATAAGACTATCATAACTTATATGTAGTTTGCTATTTTAAGATATAGCCATACTATGGCATGCCCCAAATAGAATAGAATCCCCTTCAAAGGATCCCAAAGAAGGGCACCCCCTATTTTTCCTAAACCCCCATATAAGACGAGCTACAAGGAAATCAACAGGCGACTGTAGACTTTTAACATGCCAAGCAATCCAGGGCACCAAGCAAAAGTCACTTGCTCATCTGGCGAAAGTTCCGCGAGCTTGCCTCAGCTGCAACATAACCTATTAGCTTTTCTGTATCACGGATCGATGGATCGATGAGGGCGGGCCTGCCATCGCTGCCTTCAGAGAGTCCCACAGATCCTGCCTGCAGGCCAGCGATGCAGACTTGGACTTGCCATCGTGACCCAGCACTCCACTAGTTCGGAAAAGTTCTACACTGCCTGGGCTCACCGGCCGTTGCGAAGGCCCAGGCAAAAGCTGTAAGCTGTCTGGCTGAAGCCGCGCGGCACTCCTCGTGACCATCGATGCCAAAACAACCAAGCCATGACTTGTCATTTCATGAATGGTTGTGTGCCCCTTCCACTCTTGAGCCTGAAGCTTTTTAGAGCACTGGGAACCACTGAGCTGGCAAGTTCCATGTTTCCAGGTCCTTCGCCACCACATCTGCCATTAATTGCCAGGCTGGCTCATGGGGCAGCCTACACTGAAGTGACAACCGAGATTTGACACTTCGCATCACTTCGCCACCTCAGGTGGCACCGAAATGGCCCCTGGCCTGGCTGCGGCCATGGAGCCAACCAACGCCACCAAGGCCTCCGATGCGCTCCGCTTCAAACGTGATACGCCAGGATTCCCAAGTGTTCGTTTCCTGCTCGCGAGCCTCGACATCGCGGCGCATGTCCTGAGAATGTGTTCGGAAGGAGGTCTCACGCTTGCTGGCTGGACGGTACTTCCGCAATGGCACTTCTGTGGAGTTGCATCATACCCCAGAAAAGTTTCAGAAAGAAATTGAATCCAAGGATCTGGGATAAGATCTGCCAACGCTTTATCCAGGATCGGCTCCCGCATGGCTGCCGCACTCTGTCAAATGCGCAACAGTGGATTGAGATGATAGCGGCTTTCACTGGCCAGAATCTACTACCGTCCAAACATTAGCCGCCCCGATAGATGCAGGGAGGGTGGCCTTTGGGACGAAGGTGATGAAAATCTCTGTGAGCAGCGGACGGTTGATCTCGGGCGAAAGGAAGCTGCGTCCGCAGAGCTCAGTCCTGGACAGAAGATTAAAGACTTCTTTCTCATACAGGTAGGAAGAGTGTTGCAAGTGAGGCCTGTCCTAAAAAGTTTCACTGCCTCCTTGGCTTGAGCTACGCGCTCCTGCAGAGATGGCATGTGACTAAGAGAAATCAACTGCTTTCAATGTCTCCAATTGTCCTCGGGAACTGTTCTCAGAATTGTGTTCATTGGGGCACCGGGCCGGCCTTCGCCGCCTGCAACTTTGCGGCTAAGCCCGCATCGATTGTAGATGGTTGCGTGCCTGGCTGGCACCTGGAAGGTTGCGGCGGCTTTGTGCATAAGGTGCAAAGCTGCAAAACCGCACACGGCGGCAGCCCGCCTGACTAGCACGCTTCGTCGCAGAGGGAGCCTGAGCAGAGGCTGTTTTTGCAAGAAATGGCCTGGGTTTGTTGTACCGCTAAACCCAGCTCACGACGTGGACTGAGTCGCTGTGAAGGACAGCTTTGGATGCCTGGCTAGCTCTTATGAGCACGTTCGAACCCATCAAGCATGCACGGACATGTGGATCCCGGGCTGCATCGCCTGCTCAACAGCAGCACTGGGGCAACAGCAGCGAAAAGCGCCCATCTCCTCCCCCAAGCACTGACACGGCAGAGAATGTTGTCAAGTCTTCAAGGAGCAAGGGAAGGAAGAAGGCCTGCGATGTCGCCACCTCTGACCACAACTCTGCTGTGTCATGAGTTGATGTCGTTCACGGAGTTCACGGAGTTCACGACAAATATCCAAATGCTTCGGACTGACATCACAGTACAATGCTAGGCTATTCCTTCGAGATAAGCTTCTAAGCAGCTAGCCGGATAACATTTTTGTTTCGGTTCATGACCCCATGCTCACTGACTTGGGCCAAAAGGATTACGAGGAAAAGGCTGTGCAGAGTTCTACACATGCAGTGACCAAGCCCAGGACGCCACAGTGTCCGGGGCGTCCATTGAGGCCTGGCAAATGGAAGTACGGATCATGTCCGGGATTGAAAGGAATCACGGCTTCAGCACCTTGACCTGTCTTGACCTGCTTTTGAAGCCGAATGCCAAGCGACCAGGACTGCCACAGCTCGTTGCCACTCGAAGCTGCGCTCGCCTTGACAAGCCCAAGTGCACAGCAAGCATCCAAGAACTTGACGGCAGGCAAGCTGCACTCTGGCGCGAGAGGGCGGAAGAACTGCAAACCACCTCTACCTGTGCTACATGCGAGTACCTCCAAGCACCCGCAGCATGCGAGCCATGCCATGCCAAACGATTCCAGGTGCTCGACATGCGCTGATGACCGCACTGAGGAACACGACATCAGGGATTACGCCTCCCTGGCACATGACAGCAGCATGCAAGCGCCCAATCAAGGCATGATCATCTTCTCAAGAGCTGCTATGACTTGATGTGTGTTGCTGGCTCACCCGCATCGCTCGAGAGTGCCACGCCTCTTCAAGCTCCCGGAGCAAGTCGAAGCAGCACTCCCACTTGAGGCCCTAAAGCACTCCGAGATGGCGCAGTATGTGTGTATATATATATATATAGAAATTCTTCCTTGAGAACCAATCAATTCACTGCTATCCATGAAACCGGGCCTTCGAACACGCGCTTGCAGCTGATGCGTAGTTGATGAGATTTGGCCTCAATGCAAAATGAAGGAGAAACTTGAGACTGTCCAAGGTCTCTCACGCCGGTTCGGCAGGCCTCTTTGGACGCCCCTTGATGCTTCCTGATGGAGCCTTTTCCAGCTGCAACATGTCAGCAGAGCAGCAGGACACCCAAGCGAGCTGCTGGCCTTGCGCAGCAAATCCAGCCCCTCTGCCCATAGCCCTGCACACCTGACAAGAAGGAAATATGCTAGTATGAGAAGGGCCACGTAGATGCCAGTTTGCCGGTCAAGCCACTCAAGTACTTGCAGCATCGCGCCAATCACAATCTCGTTTGCCTGGGTGGCCACCGGGCATCCACATCTCTCTACTGGCAACTTGCTGCTGCATTGAGCAGCATGAACATGCCTCATCGCAGCGCTGGGCATCTTTGAGCACAGCCCACGCCGTGTGTAGTCCCGCAGACTGGAAAACAACAGCAGAAGACGGCGGAAATCAGCCAACACTATCGGGAACGGGCCTCGTCCTCCCTGGCCCACGCTCTGCAGGCACCCAGCAACGCTGAATAGGTATACCTGAGCGCACTTAGGAGCGGTCCAGCACTACCAAAGCCGTTGTCCTGGGAGTGAGACGAGTCAGGAGCCACATCTCGTCTACGCATCTCATCAAGCAGGCAAAAAGCTTGTTGCCAGCCTTGGCCCGATTTGATTCGAAAAAGTGGCCAGGCCAGAGGGTGCACAGAGTCTCGGAACCCCACTGCCCGCCGTCTCCAGCACAGCCAGGGCCTCTTTAGTGACCGTTTTGCTTAATTACACCGCGGGTGTGCACGAAGGGCACATACTCCCTCAGAGCCATCGGCGGCACTGAAGGCAACAACATCTGCAGCAGAGGAGGCATCAAGCTCCCCCAAGAGCCTGAGGCAATCAGCAGTAGAAGATGTAGGCTTTCATGTGTCGCGCTTCTGCTACAAGCTTCCAACTGTTTTACCTCTCGCTCCACGAGATCGGAGACAGGATCAACCCTAGGAAAGATGGACGGCTATAAAGTTTACAAGTGGCCTTCCTCTGAACTTGAAGGTTTTCAACGCACTTCGGCGTCAAAGATATGTCAATGTAATGCCACAAGTAGTGATGATTGTAAGCTTTGAATTCATCGGAGCTGTCAGACAAACTGGCGTGTGAAATATCATCCGGCTCAAAAGCGCAAACACTTGTTAGGACACGAAACGCCTCCGTCCTCATGCCCCTGCTCTGCAGTGAACCAATATGAGACTGAGGTGATGGCTGGAGCGCCTCTTGCCAACGTCCACCAGACTGGGAAGACATGTCAGGGCGTATCGGACGTTCAATGTCGGCCCGTCCAATGCTGCGATGGAAGTGTGCATTCGGTGGCAGTGTCTACCACCAGCTCAAGAAAGGATGAGGAAAAGCACCGGCAGAGGCTAGGAGTCTGGGATCCCAGGCTCTGAGCGCTGACAGTGCAGCTCGCAGCGCGCCGGTGCCAGGCTCTAGGCCCTGTTTGCGGAAGCGGCTGAGAAGCGACAGGCCAGCCTGCCGGTCGACAGGTCTGCTGACATTACATGCAACTCTGACTACATCATGCCACCTGTGCAACCCTTTCAGCATCAACCACCAAAAACGCAGTGCGCAGAACCAGTGCGCTCACTACACGCGCGATCCACAACGAAGCCGAAGCAAACTATTCCAGGGATGAAGTTGTAAACTTCCCCCACCTGCCAAAGCCTCGGCACTTGCATCACCGCTTGCCCATAATCTCTCTCTGTGCAACCTACATATAATTCAAAGCTCTCACTGGACCAACTACTCTTCGTCTGCTGGGCTTGAGGGAGATGGGTCAACTCTCTCTCGGACTCTATCTGAGGCTGCAGCCCGGCCCGCTCGCACACGGAGCAAACGGTCCCGAGGGAAGTGGAGTCAGCAATCGGGCCTGCCACCAACTCCGATTCATCAGATTCAAGACTTTAACATGCTCAGGGACTTGGCCCTTGGGCTCAAGAAGTTTCGTTTGTGACATTGGTGCCTGTTCCAGTCATGAGCTCCTCGAAAAGCAGCATCGCCTGAGCCATTGAACAGAGCTGCAGATCCCTCGAAACGCGGCTGACGGTGGGGACCCGGCGAGCCAGTCAAAGCCCAACTCCCAATATGTGCCCATGTAGCTCGTGTCGCCTTTTTTCTTTCGCCTTTGTGACGATCGCTGGCCTCCTGGTCGCCTTTCATTTTGTGCCGGACAGCCTTCCACTCTGAGGTCGGCAGTAAAGGCTGGTTTTCAGCCGCATGCACGTACGCCAGAGGAGGCCGTGGCGACATTAGCATGCTGGAACGTCCATTGCCACCAGCTTGGCGCACTTTGCATTTACCCCCCATCTCCCTCCAAAGAACCCAAGTCTGACCAGTGTTTTGTAATTATGGCGGGTCTGGCTTCACTTTATGCATGTAATTTCAGGACGTGCCCCATCTACGACTCCTACTCCTACTCCTACTCCTGCTAAGAGTACAACGCCTAGCACTACGCTTATGTGCGGCTTTGCCCAGATTTTTGTTGATCTGTTCTTTCCGTGTTTGCAGTTGTTGACTAAACACGGTCTTCGGACCCGACTACATGTTCAAGCGCAGGCAACGCTGACATAGCCAGGTTTCAAATGAGTTTTTCAGTGTCTTGGGCATGTTCGCAGAAGGCATGAACGCTTGTGACATGGTTTCAGAACGTCCAACATCTTACTGCAATATGTTGAACCAAAATGCTGTAAGTCGTACAACAAGTTGGGCAGGCTAGCGAAAGGCATGAACGAACCTTGTGACAAGACACACACTGTCAAACATCCAGTGCGCAAAATTTTCGACCAGGAATCAAAAATATTTGGGCATGCTCGAAGGAGGCATGAAAGGAGCAAAAATGCTGTAAATACCAATGGTTTGGGCATGTCGCAAGACGCATGAATGTGATCTTGCTCCAGAAACGTCCAACATCCTTCTGCAGCATTTTGTACAAGGAAGCAAAAACCTGGCTTCCAGTGTTTGGGGCATGTTCGTAAAAGGCATGACATGGCATGAGCCGTATGTGCTCCGAAGAATTTGGTCTGGCTTTACCGCGAGGCGTGGGGGTCAGTGATTCAGGAAATCAATCGTGCCAGTCCCCAGGACAGAGGCAACAAGTGTAGACGTGGCTGTTGACGCTGAATCAGCTGGTACAACCAAACCACTGTGCTTCATCCAGAGCTTGTGCTCCACATGTTTTTGCTACTGGTACGTCCGCCGCAACACCGATGTCAAACTCAACCTTTTCTCACACTTTGATGATCTGGGAGAGTCTTTGTCAGTGCTGAGGGATGGCATGGCAACGGCATGTGCATCCTCGACACGACAATCTATCAGGACCCAATGTTCACTCACAGTAGGCTTCTATTGACATTGGATGTTTCGATGTTGGCTCTGAAAGAAGCAAAGTCGGGTCCAAATTGAATCCCATTTGCTTCGGATCTAACTAGGACTATCAGGATTCCCCTTTCTGATCATGATCCGTTGTGAAGATGAGTATTGCATAACTGCGGAAGAGTGTTCAGAAGCATTTGCGAATATAGCTTGTTCTCTCGGAATACACATATTTCACAATCGCAAGAAGACAAAGACCGAGACCGCTGGCGTATGCGTCTCCCAGTCGTATACAGCATAGTCCGATGTTTCACGTACATTCCATTTCCATTGCATTTTCATTACATTCACAATACCTTTACATTACATTTACATTACATTTACATTACATTTACATTACATTTACATTACATTTACATTACATTTACATTACATTTACCTTACATTTACCTTACATTTACCTTACATTTACCTTACATTTACCTTACATTTACCTTAATACATTACGTTTACATTACATTTACATTACATTTACATTACATTTACGTCACATGTACATTGCATCTGCATTGCATTTAGATTGCATTACATGCTTTTTGCTAGTTCAGAGATGACGTAATACGTTGTGAAAGGTATGTTGTGATTAAGTTTAATGAAGTTGACATATGCATATGTATGAACACGGCATATATCAAAACTGTGTATATGTGAACGTATGCATATTATGTTACAATACGTTATCTATATCCGGCTGCTTTGAGAATTACGACAGGGTGGCCACGTTTATGAATTCTACCACATGTATGCTATTCAAGCAACGCGCCGGACGATAAACAACACTTCATCCACTCTAACGTGAGACAGCTCAACCAGATGCCCCACAGCTGAGCCACTCATGTCCCTGCTGGTCTCTTCATGTCTCTTTTGCACCTGTTCAACAAGAAAAGGTATGGCTGCAGAGGTGTTCATCGAATGACCATGGCAAAACAGGCAGAAAGCACCTTCCAGGTCCACCTGTCACAGCGAGCTGGGAAGGGACAGTGCAAGCGACCCACAGCGACCCCATACATAAAAGATCGTCCCAATCCGGCATGATGTGCGCCACTGCGTGCAGGTCTGAACTTGGACACCGAGCTTGCCCCTCTGCCAAGCCTCCAGGTAACCTGGCGATTCGTCGGCTTTGAGGTTCTGCATTTCCTCATCCTGCACACGCAGGAAAACAGGAAAACGGCTGTCAACTGCTCTCGAAGGCACTGCGTTGTCGCAGTGGAACCTTATGCGCATACTCTGTTGAAACTCTTCGAAAGCTAGCCCCATGCTACCAGCCTCGTTTGTGGCGCCTATGCTTTGGACTCCAAGATGAACCGCCGACTTGGGTGCAGTAGGAGGCGGCGATAAGCCCTCCTGCCAGAAGCATCCAACAACCATGAGTTGCGCTACATTGCACGTCAGTCATCATCCCAGATGCTGCCATAAACTACACGCAGCTACCCTGCCCTGAATGAAGCAACAAGCACTCGAGGCGGGGAACAAGCTGGCTAAAGCGCATCGGGTCATGCCCTGGATTCTGGCCCGAGCCGGGAAGGACAAACAGACTCAATCAAGAAAGCCACGCTGGCGATGGCCGTTGCTAGTCTGTTTGTTGTTTGAGGCACCTGAGCAACGCTCACAAGACCGGCGCCGGAAGATTTTTTCCTTTCCTTTCCAGATGGCGCTATCTCTTCAGCCGGAAAGACGAAGCCTTCTTGACTTTCACTTCCTCGCAATAGAGTGCCTTCTTCTATGATGCTAGCCTGCCTATGGTTTGGAAATTTGACCCCTTCCGGGGCCTGAACCATACCGGTCTATCACCCATGACCTTGCAGTACATCATGCACACTATCGTAAGAGGGCTACGAAAACTGTACCGGAAGTATATAAATTACAAACTGGGGTCGGTAAGGACAGGATGAGCCAATCCATTAAGGTGGCAACGCCTGCCCCCTTATCTGAACGGCGATTTCTGTTTGCTGCTCCCAATGCGGTTGCCAATATGAGGTATGTGCACTACATGGCTGGTTACAGAAGCATGGGAAATCCTACAGGAATGCAGGGCTATAAAGCGTTGTAACTCACAATGCCTCTGGTAGGCTACACGCTTGATTGGATGCACACGCAGAGACCTCAGAGGATTCTGTGCCTTGAAGTGCCGGAGCACACCACATACCACGCCAGGTTCCACGAAAGCGTCCTGTCTTGGCACATGCCCAGATCCAGGTTGAAGCAAAACTGTTGCTCCTGCGTTCTCTACAGAAACGACAAGGTGCTCCACCCAAGGCAGCAGCCCTACCACTGGTTCATTCATTGTTGAACCAGGCAAGTTCAGTCAAGAAGCTGGGGCTTTGCTGACAACACCTGGGCGCCGCATGCAGGGGTCGTGAACGAATGTTCATAGGGGCTCTGACGACAGCGATGCGGGATAAACATGCGGGTGAGCATCTGTAGCATTGGATGCCTGTGATGGCAATCGAGTAGCCCACCCTGAGCTTGCAAGACCCATTTGAGTACCATGACTGGAGAGACTCGATGGCTGTGCAGCCGGAGTCGCACTTGCAACACGTTGACACTGCTGCCCATCACGACCACCTGGCAGTCAAAACCACTTTGGCTGCAACGATCCCTGTAATATTGTTGTCTACTTGGTCTTGACGTGTGGGCCCATAGACCCGCTTCGAAACCAATTGACATTGATGGAGGGATGGAGGGGGTTTGAAATGTTTCAGGGATGCATGAAACCGCAATGATTCTCCATGCGTTGTATCAGACAGGCAGATCAAGCTTCTGGAACCTTAGTTCGAACAACAAAACACATGAAGAACGACAACCAAAGAGTGTCCGACGGACATCACACATAGAAGGTGCAGCTGAGCTCGACACAGAGCCCATGATAATGGAGATGTCCTGCAGTTCTTGACAAAACGAAACCAATGACGGACCGGCAAGGTCCATCAAACTTACGCTACGAGGTATTTAGCCAAGCTGTTCTGGCCTTCACGACTCCGGCCAGTGCGTAGATCAACCCGGAGGCCAACTGTATGGCGATGTAAATCGCGATGTTCAGGAGGAAAGCCTGAAACCCCTTCTTCTGACCGCAGCAGCACAGTTCAGACATGCCAAAGCTGCAAAGCTGCCCAAAACTAAGACGCATACGACAAGGGCGTTTGCCAGAAGGACCAACTCTCCCAGGTTGTGCATCACCTATCGACGGCAAACAGATGTAGCCCGTGGTAAGAAATAACTCAAATATCGACGATCTGAAAACGACCAATCGAGCGAGCAACAGCTTTGAGCTATGGATTGAACTGAGCCACCTCCATTGAGATTCCATCCATGTCCTGGTACAACCCGGCACTGTCCCGGTTCCCGCAGTCAGAAAAAAGCGACGATGCTTCGGTTCGACAGGCGAGCGCCACTTCCCTATGGCCGGATACTGCCGGATGTGTCATGCTTGCTACCAAGGAGCTGTCGCAACCCCGATGAGCCTTGCTCGCAAAACACGCAAAGCCCGAACACATCTGATGGGAGTCTCAAGCCCAAAACTAAAGCCTCCGTGAATTCTCGGGGCTTCGTTTGAGTTGGACTGGTCTGGTCATGGGCTTTGAACGCAGACATGGCAACTACGCTGCACGGCATCAAAGTCTGCAGACCTCATCCAGATGCTTGACTGGTACGGTCGTGTTTCAATTGCTCTCACCTGGTACTGAGGTACTCTTGACGCTGGAGTCAACGAAGGGAAACCCAGGGCCTGCTATTTAGGGTGGCTTTGAGGGGTCCATGTAATGTGGGAATTCACGATACAGTTTCCTGCTAGAACAATGAACAGCCCCCTCAATCGGCAAGAGTGGCAAGAGAATCACCGAGGCTATCGGTGCGAAGATCAAGATCGAGCTGAGAGGGTTCAGCTTGTAGCCCGCCCTTGGATTGAAGCATGGTGGTCGAGCTGTCGGGGAAGCAGATTGCTTATCACCATGAGTACGACAGTGAATAAGGGGCGGCAAAGCCAGCACTGTTCCAACCTTTGGCCGTCTCCGAACATCTCTCACGTTTCTGTCACCGGGTGCTGCACGGGCTGTACACTCCTATGTCATCGAGGGCAGCAGTTTTCTTTAATCTGTGTGTTTCCATCATCTGGAAGCAAAAGCTGTGATGTGTCTAGGAAGGCTCCATGGCGAGGGGCCAGTCAACGACTGTGCTTTAAGCGCAGGCCTCTGCCGTGATCGGTGGCACATTGTGGCATCACCAACGGCAGCAACTACCCTGGCAACACGAACACATTGCCTCTCACCCTGCTAGAGCTCTCCTGTTGTCTTAGGGCCCGAGCCTCTAATGACCTGAATTCTGCATTTGATGCTGCAGGAGGTGAGCCGCTGTCAACCTCAAAGTCATAGAGTCATACTCATGTTCACTTGATCCCCAACCTTCAAATCGGCTGACAGCCTACTTCCTCCCCAAATGCGAGAACGGCGAGCACAGCATATCACAGCACATCAGCTTTTAGGTTGTAGCCCTGTGCATGGGAGCTCAAGGAACGCATTTGCCGTGAGGACTTGTGCTGCCACCAATCCAACTACTGGTATCTGTAATGCCCCACGGTGAGCCGACATGCAGATAACTGTGCTCTACAAGAACAGAGCGAAAGGCCAGCTGCCACTTCGCTAGGTATCGGCATTGCCGAGACACGAGAATTATCAGCAGCAGCCACCGTGCCAATGATGCTTCATAGCACTTGTCACCACTCTCCCCCGCAGTGCACTGCAACTGCCGCAAGCTGCTTGACTGGAACCGGGACCTGCACTTGCACTCCCAGACTCCAGAGGGAGAATCATTCTGCAAAGCTCTGCGACAGCACGAATGTTCCCTCCCATCAACAAGCATGCTGACATAGCGCCATGCAATGCAAGGAAGGAACAAGGATCCATCAAGATCTGCAACCTGCCACATTAAGCTTGAGTCAAGACTGAAAACTGGGCCTCATAATTGCTCTAACGAGAAAGCAGCCGAACTCCCCAAAGCCGGCATTATAAACAAAACGCAGAGCACGCTGTGTGCTTATGCTCAGCCACCGGTGCTGAGTGACCTCCTCTCTCTGCCCCGTGCTTCTTGTGAAAAACAGTATAGAAGGCCACAACTTCGTTCGATTGACATGGACTCGGGGTCTGTGCTCGATTGTGTGAGCCTTGCATCTCATGATCATCCACCTTCAAGGAGCAAACCGGAGAGCACAATGGACTCAAGAGAGATCTCGACGAGCTCCCAGCTCTGCTCACTCTGCGCCCAGTTGCTGTGCCAGTCGCCATCTTCTGTGATGAGGGACTGGCCGGCTCGTCAGATGCAGGAAACTCAGGGTTTGGAGTCTCTGGAGTAGGCTCTGCAGGCCTGTCCACTGGCAACTTCCGAGGGGGAGTTAAGGTGCTTTTTCCGCAGAAAAGCCCAGCCAACAGATGTGCCATTGCTGCCCACTGGCCGCACAGAGCTCAAAAGAAGTATGGAACTACCCGTGAACCCCTACATTGCGGCGGCATGCATAGTCGCTTCATGTTGTGAACTCTATCGCGCGACTGACCTGCACCGTGGTACAGCGACTTTACTAGGTCTTGTCTCCCTGTTCACGGCGATGCAGGCTTCGGTGCACACAGGCCCTGAGAACAGAGCACGTGAAAACACAAGTCCAACAAAGGCTGAGTGGCGACTTCAGAAGAATCTCAAGCCTCAGCTTCGCGCCCTTACGGACACCCCCCCCCCCCGCACAGCATCCTGTCTGAGGCAGGTTAAGGCACAAGCAAATTTATTCGAAGGCCTTCAGAAAGAAGTGCAGTGCACTGCATCAGGAATCCATACCTGCCGTGATAACAACTGGGCGGCCGACGGTTCGATTTAGGTCTGACACAAAGGAATACATTAGACGTGTATTGGCTGCTGGCATGAACTCCCTGCCAAATCGAAGAACGGCTTTAAATTGAAGTTGACCCTTGATGCTGTGTCTTGACCATTGTCTCGACAGAAATACTGACTTTGCCTTACAAATGTCCGTGATCCAAAACAAGTCGGGATGCCAGTCGAATCTGATCTCGCCAATGCTTGTGATCATGAGGCCTGCTTCGTCCCACTAAGTTGCACCGTTAATGGCAAAGAACAGAGCCAAATGGACAATGTAAGCTGGCCACCAGCAGTGATGGTCGCGATCGTCTTGGCAACTGGGAAAGTAAACTTCTGAGTACCCACCTTGGAAAGCAACTGGGCAGGTTAGCAGCTGAATGCTCATTCAAGTTGACAATGCTTTGTTTGCTGCTGCCTCTACACCTGCGACCTGCGCCTGTCTGCAAAAACAATCTTCTCTCGGTTTTAGGTCGCAGGCCACACACCCCACTGCGTACACCATCCTGAGATCTGAGCACCCAATGGAACAACAGCGGGGAGCGACAGCGAGGGGCAGCAGCGGGCAGCGTCGCGGCGGGCAGCAGCGGCGGGCAGCAGTGCTACGGCGGCAGCAGAGAGCGGCGGGCAGCCGAGAGCGGGCGGGCAGCAGAGCGGGCAGCAGCGGCGCGGCGGCGGGCAGCAGATAGCTGATGAACACTCTCCAAGCTGCCCGTCGCCTTTAACATAACACATCTGTGTCCGACTTTGCCAAGGGACGCTGGAGTCCAAGCTTTGATCATCTGGCAAAAGGACACAGAGAGATACATCACTGCCTTAGCTGCCCTCATCTGCCCTCCTCGCTGTGGGCACCTTTTTGCCACAGAATCACATGACCTCCCAAACCCCTACTCTAGCTCGCTTGCTTCGCTTCTTGCACACAGGGGGCCGTGTTTCCTGCAATGAGGCCCACGCACCTGCACAGACAGCCACTCAAAGGGACTCAAGGAGGGTTCAGTCAAGGCAGAAGTGGGATTCGCATGGATTCAACCAGGGCACTGTGCAGCCGCCACCGGGAAGCCGAGCTTTACCGCCTCTTTGAGCGACAAGGGTGGCCGCCCCTCCTGGTTGGATTTGTTGTTTGAGGGATTTTGAGGGATGGGCTTGGGAGGCAATTGCGCAATGTCCTTGGCATCGCCTGTGGCAACCAGGTCGGGCAGCACCAGCTTCAGCACGAGGATGAGAACTGTGCTGGCCTGCTGTGGTCACACATGCCGTGGTAGACAGGTTGCTTGCAGCATCTTGCAGCCCTTACAACATGTGACCTCAAGCCGAGGAACGGATTGATGCCAGAATGTCAGCCACACAGGATGTCTAAATCCTTGCCTGCAAAATCAGCAGGTGAGCATATTCAGCGACAGTACGACCCTTAGGACCCGAAGGTTGTCTTGCACCTCGGCACGTTGGAAAAAGTATTTTCTAACAGCTTGTAACTATTTTCTCTAAACCGCAGAAACCTGATCTGAAACCCTAGGTCTCTCTCTGCCAAACAAGCTTGCAGGCAGGCATCAGAAGCGCAGCATTGAAGATAATCATGGTCGCCTTAGTCTCTGCAAAAGATTCACAGAGGGCCTTTCAGTGTCGCTCCATGCATCAGATGAGTCTCACGATCTCCAGCGAACAGTCCTGAAGAGTCTTGGGTCCCCGGCGCTCATCAGGATCCAGAATGCCAGCGCCAGCATAACTTTGACTGACAAGAAAGCCTCACTTTTAATCTCTCATGAGCCGAATGTGGTCCAAGTGCTTCGAAACATTGCGAAACATTGTGTGAAACGGTTCCAAACAGTTCCCCAGTTCCACGTTACCCCACCCCCGCCCCCTTTGTCTCACCACGCAGCAGCCATTCCTGCAGGATCCATGGAACGCGCTGATCATCAATCAGCCGCCACGTATTGAAGCTCAAGTCGGTTGGGGTACAGTTTAACTGGCTGCTATGGGCACTCGAAACCCACACACTCAGTTGAAGACTTCTTGACTTGTTGGGCGATTGGAGACGTCAAGGATCAAACGTCTCTCATGCATGGACATGGGTATTCCTGATGGAGCTTCAGTCTATTGAGCAGAGCCAAAAATGCTCGCCGGAACTGAGAGGCGCGACAGAAACTGAAGATTTTCCCAAGGACATAGTACTTAATGCCTTGACGCGCTCACTCATTCTGGGCAAGCTGAGGTTGTAGCTCTCTGCCATTCGTCACCACGTGCGAAGCTGCTCAACACAGTGTTCATGGAGACCTTTGACTCAGCGTGTAGGTGGAGCAGCCTACATCTGCTTATATGTTCTCTTCATATTCCTTATTAAATTTCCTCATTCAATCATTACCTTATTATCATCCGGGAAAATACGGTTAAAAAGGCAAGAAAACTATATTAATGCACT
Source organism: Symbiodinium natans (assembly GCA_905221605.1). Lineage (NCBI taxonomy): Eukaryota > Dinophyceae > Suessiales > Symbiodiniaceae > Symbiodinium > Symbiodinium natans. The sequence goes on along the minus strand of CAJNDS010002663.1, from coordinate 124,904 downwards.
CACTGCGCTCATAAGTTTATAATTGTTGTTACTACTTCTTCCTCATTCGTGAAGAGAATAGAATAAGCACAAATGCAGGATTTATTATTTATTATCTTATAGTACTATTTCCTTAGGAATACACATGAATTATAATAAGGGTGAAAGGGAACACTTCATGACAGGTGAACACAACTTTCTAGTACATTTAGTAACTTAATGGTGGATCATGAGTGACACAGAGTGGGGTTCTTGTTCCCTTTCCTCATTCCATTATTATTATTCACGGGGGAACGAAAACCTCAATTAAAATGTAATGTCATTCTGTTCCCCCTTTAAATATACTAGTTTTAATACGCTTTATTCATATTATGTAAACTCTGCCCTGCTTGAGCTGAGACACTGTGTCCGGCTGCAGGCCTCACGGCAGTCACAGTGCCACACGCGCACAAAAGGCAGGGAATGCAGCCGGTGCCTCCCCGATGCATGTCCGCCAGCAGTGCCAAGCAGAGCGACCAGCGGCCGGCACGCTCCTTACATTCATCACCGTGCTATCACGTGGTACACGGTGGTAGAGCAGATTCTCGACAGCCGGACTCTCAAGTCGAAGTCTACACGTCCGTTCGCCTCTTCTGTTCGCTGTTCCATTTAACCCTCGGGAAAATATCAGAAAAAAAACAGACAAAAAGGAGAATAATGAAGGCATATTTAAGGCATCCAAAATGGATAAATAAAGCCAGAAGATTTCAAATGATGTAACAATTGAACCAAAAAACATTCATAGGGCTGCCAAAACATGTCAAGAAACAGCGGAAACGAGGGGCACCAAATCTTCATAAAGGGGTCTGAAAATGGGTCTGAGCCTGAGTGGCTTGGCTTTGCTCTGCATCTTGTTTATCCGCCGACCCCCCTAAGGGGTTGGCGCCCGTGAAGCCTTCGTCTGTCCGTGTAAGCGATGCTCTCAGAGCTCACGTATCCCACTCCGGTTCGCCCCCGATACTTGTCCCAGTCCTGTTTGTTCATGAAATCGATATTGTCTCATAGTTCACGTATCCCCACTCCTTCTTCGGTCCCGGTACTTGTCCCAGTTCCCCTTCCCCCACCAGGCCTCGTTTCAGGGCCCCCCCGTCCCCCCCTAAGCGACCCCCCAGCGAGCCCGCCACGTTTGAGGGGGACCTTTCAGGGCCCCAGCGAGCCCATTCCTCAGCCCCCACCTCCCGCTGCCACATTTCAGGGCCACTGGGGCGGATGCCCGCCCCCACCGCCCCCACCGCCCCCACCGCCCACACCCACCGCCCCCCTTCCCCCCACGAGGGCCTCGCTTCAGGGCCCCCCCTCCCCCCCACCGCCCCCACCACCCACACCGCCCACCGCCCCCCCCCCCCCCCCCCGCCACGTTTGAGTGCCTTCCCCTGCCACGTTTCAGGGCCCCAGCAAGTCCATTCCGCCCCCACCTCCCCCTGCCACGTTTCAGGGCCACTGGCTACCTTCTTTGAGATGTTTTTAAGGGGCTCCAGCGCATGCCCGCCCCCACCGCCCCCATCGCCCCCACCGCCCCCACCGCCCACACCGCCCACCGACCACCCTTCCCCGCCACGTTTGAGGGCCTTCCCCTGCCACGTTTCCCCAGCGAGCCCATTCCGCCCCCACCTCCTCAGGGCCACTGGCTACCTTCTTTGAGATGTTTTTAAGGGGTTCCAGCGCATGCCCCCCCCCCCCCCCCCCCCCCCCCCCCCCCCCCCCCCCCCCCCCCCCCCCCCCCCCGCCACGTTTGAGTGCCTTCCCCTGCCACGTTTCAGGGCCCCAGCAAGTCCATTCCGCCCCCACCTCTACCTGCCACGTTCAGGGCCACTGGCTACCTTCTTTGAGATGTTTTTAAGGGGCTCCAGCGCATGCCCGCCCCCACCGCCCCCATCGCCCCCACCGCCCCCACCCCACCTCCCCCTGCCACGTTTCAGGGCCACTGGCTGCCTTCTTTGAGTTCAAGGGGCTCCAGCCCACCGACCACCCTTCCCCGCCACGTTTGAGGGCCTTCCCTGCCACGTTTCAGGGCCCCAGCGAGCCCATTCCGCCCCCACCTCCCCCTGCCACGTTTCACGCCACTGGCTACCTTCTTTCAGATGTTTTCAAGGGGCTCCAGCGCATGCCCGCCCCCACCGCCCCCACCGCCCCCACCGCCCCACCACACACCGCCCACCGCGCCACACCTGCGTTTCCACCCCCCCCCCCTGCCCCCCACCACCTTGGAGGGCCTTCCCTGCCACGTTTCAGGGCCCCAGCAACCCCCCTCCCCCTGCCACGTTTCACGGCCACTGGCTACCTTCTTTCAGATGTTTTTAAGGGGCTCCAGCGCATGCCCGCCCCCACCGCCCCCACCGCCCACACCGCCCACCGCCCCCCCGCCGAGCGCGCGGAGTCTCCGAGCTCGACTCCCCCTTAGAAGGATGGGCGAGCTTGTCGGTATGTTGCTAGGGTTTGCAAACTGAGTTGACGGAGTTTGTAGTGTGTCTAAAACAGCAGAAGCGCGGGGGAGCACACTTCTGGGACATTTCCGGTCTGAGAGTACTCTGCCCCGTTTTGGCGGGGCGGGGAGGGGGGGAAGTGCAATTTTTCAAGCCTGAAATGCACTGAAACTGTTCTCGCCTGGCTCTCGGGAGAACGAGGGAGGGCACAAGCGCGGGCGAGTACAATTCTGCGACTTTTTGGGCCTGACAAGCTGTTAAGCTGTGCTCCCCCGCGTGTTGGGAGGGGAGGGCGCGGCACAAGTGCGGGGGAAAGTTGAGGGTTTTAGGGTTTCGGGTTTGGAGTTTAGGGTACAGAGTCTAGGGTTTATGGTTTAGGGTTCAGAGTTTAGAATTTAGAGTTTAGGGTCTAGGATTCAGGGTTTAGGCTTTAGGCTTTAGGCTTTAGGCTTTAGGGTTTAGGGTTTAGGGTTTAAGGTTTAGGGTTTAGAGTGGGGTTTAGGGTTTAGGCCTTAGGGTTTAGAGTGGGTTTGGAGTTTAGGGTTCTGGGTGCAACTTCAAGTACCCTGTCGCCGGAAGCTCCCTGCCTAGCTCCCTGCCTCCAGGCTGCGTGCGTGTCGTGGCATGCCAAACAATAAGCAAAGACAAACTTTGCCGGCCTGGGGGCCAGACAGAGGTCCGGAGACCCCGCCGACCAAGTCCCGCAAAGCACAAGCAAAGTCTGCCAGCCTCGGGGCCAGGCAGAAGTCCGAAGACTTCGCCGACCCCAAGTCCGGCAAAACACAAAGGCTTGCCAGCCTCGGGGCCAGGCAGAAGTACGAAGACTTCGCCGACCCCAAGTCCGGCAAAACCCAATGACTTGCCAGCCTCAGGGCCAGGCAGAAGTCCGAGGACTTCGCCGACCCCAAGTCCTGCAAAACTCTCACAGGGCTTGCCAGCCTCGGGGCCAGGCAGAAGTCCGAGGACTTCGCCGACCCCAAGTCCGGCAAACACAGACGTCATGCGAAACAAAAGCATCACCCAGGGCAACTAGGTTTCGGGCCAGGCCGAAGCTGACCTGGACTCCCCACTGCCAGCCCCCACAGCGAGTCACCCTCGGACCGGCGCGCGATGGCTGCCCATGGCCTTAAACCCCAATCCCTAAAACCTGGGTTGTGATCAGGGTTTGGAGTTTGGGTGCTAGGGTTTAAACGTTGGGGCATCTTGGGTGTTCGATACACCCATAAACACCTCAACCCTAAACCCCTGACCCCCCGGAGCCTTAATTAACCCCTCCGTACCCCAAACTTCCAACCCCGGGCCGGTTTCGAGCAGCTGCTCCGGCACCGCGGCTTGACCAAAGGGCTGACGTAGACTTGTCGGCAGGTGCTGCCGACAAGGACTCTTACATCCAAATCTGGGCGACTGAGCAATTACTCACATTAGCTGGTCGTAGTTGCACATATCCTCGAACTGCAGGCTGTTGCACAAGCTTGTTGCCAGTCTGCAAAGAGACCAGGCCGGCAAATGCTGCGCAGAATGATGATCCCAATGGCAGAATCTGGGAAACCTGAGGCGGACGGCATTTGCCATGTCGTGTTTACCCAAGGAGCATTGCGTGGCCTCGTCCTCAATGCTGGCCTTTCTAGAAATAAGCCTTTCCATACAAAAAAAAATGCACGATCGCTATCGACCTGTGCAAGAAAGCCCGAGCCAAGGCCCACGGGCATCCGAATAAGTGGCAACCTTTGCCTTCTTATCAAGAAGGGTTAGACAATGCTGTGCATGCACGATCGAGTCGACCAGTGCTAGAAGCCCGAGCTGGAACCCAGGGCTTGCCTAGTGTAGTCGCAGATTTGCGATATGGGGTCCTGATTTCAGCTCCACATGCGCAGTGACCTGTGGGACGCGATGAGGCGACCTGGCGACATCCTGCACGTCCTTCTTTCCAGGGGTCGGCGGCACTGGCGGCAGCCATTAAATCGGGCAGCGCGAGGTCCCCAAAGGACCGAGCAAATGCGGACCTTTTAGCCCGGGTCGTCCCGGGAATAGCCTTGCTGGCCTCTGGCCTTCTGCGAAGCAGAATTAGGCCGGACGCCAGTGCCGCCGACCCCCGCGTGCCGCCGGTGAACGGTTTTTTTTTCGTGGTTTTTTGCGTCGCCACGGAGGCCCCCAGAGGGCGCGCATCATGAGCATCAGCGGGTCCAGCCCGGGACCCCCAGGCGCGCATCAGGAGCATCAGCGGCTCCCGGGGCGGGACCCCGGGGGCGCATCAGGAGCATGATGCCCCCCAAAGGGCGGGCATAAGCGACGTGTCTAAGCCCGGGGCTAGGAAAAAGGGAGTTTAGGGGCCTTATAAAGTGCTTAGAAACGTTAAGGGAGTCTAGGAGCCTCAAACGCTTAGAGATTTGAAGGGAGTTTGGGGGCCTGAAAATGCTTAGAAACTTAACGCTTAGAGATTTTAAGGGAGTTTAGGGGCCTCAACATGCTTAGAAACTGCTCGCCCCGGGCTTCTGCGTGCGCTGCCCGCCCATGGGCGCAGCCCCTTAAAATTAAGAAACCCAATAAACCCAAAAAGGCTAAGCATCTAAAGTTACAGTAAAGCACCACGAAGTACAGGATCAGAAGGTAATTGGGGCCTTCAGGGTATGAGCCCTAAACCCTAAACCCTAAACCCTAAACCCTAAACCCTAAACCCTAAACCCTAAACCCCGCAGATTAGTGCCGAGGTGCCGAGGCTGCCAGAAGCGTGGTGGGTTTGGGCGGATCGCCCAGGACGCATCCCTGGCACCCGGACTCAAGGGCTCAATGACTCGACATATCTCAATGTGGGTTTAGAAGGGTTTAGGGTTTAGGGTTATAGGGTTTAGGGTTTAGGGTTTAGGGTTTAGGGTTTAGGGTCTAGGGTCTAGGGTTTAGGGTTTAGGGTTTAGGGTGACTCAATATGCACGCTGGGAAAGGGGTTCGAAAGTGATTCGGTTGCCCCTCTGCCTGCGGGAGCTCCGCTTTCACCTCCAACTGCAGCCTTAGAGCGTGGCCGCTCCATGTCGACCACCGCATGGGAGTGGGGGGTTCTTCTGCCACTGAATCCTGCTCTAAGCGGTATCTACACAGCAACCCAACTCAGATGAATTCGGAACAACCCCTGACCTGGAACTCTGAGACCCTACCGGGATCTTGGACACGGGCCAACGCCCATCCGCAAGTGTCATCGGATGCTGCGGCACCTAGGATTGCAGGCTGCTCGGTGTACCTGTAGGCCTTTAGCGTTGAGAACGCCCCTCATCCGACGGTACTATGTCGCGATGCATCCGTTTCGAGAAGACATGTCCTGAGCCCATCTTTGAGGCCTTGCAGCCCAGAAACGGCAGTCACCACATTGGGGATGGGCAGATCAACAATCTGCGGGCGGCCAAGAGTAAAGGTGCTAAACTCGCATCAATGCGCAATCTGTGGGCACCTCCAGATTATGGCAGCCGATGCCCACGAGGTCCAACATGTTCTGCTGCCGCAGACAGACGCGGTATATAAACCCAACCTGCACAGCACAAAAAATGGCTTAAAACGCAAGGCACATTTGGGGTCGGGATGCTGCGCGAGCACTGCTTAAGATTCCACGGGAAACAGAAACATGTTGGTCTCTGTCCCTTGCTTCGCAAGGCCGCTCTAGGTTGCCTTCGACACTAAAGAAACTGCCCTGAGCCGGAGTGTCTTGAAATCAGCGCTTGTCTGCTGCCCGAGCTCCAGGCCCGGATACTGCGATCGTATTCCAGGTCCAGGAGACCTATGAGACGAAACCCGGATCTTGCCTCTAAATTTCTAGTAGGACGTCGGAGTCTCGCAATGTCTCCTAGCGACACCTTCCGACTTCACTCCAAGCTCGAATTCGATTCGAAGGACAGCTCAGCTGATGGCTCAAGAGAACCCCCTGTCGAGGCAGATACACCTTGCCATCAAGGGCACACCAATCAGTGGATGGCAAGAACGAACTACAGGAGAATCTCAGCCAACAGAAGCTACCCAAGTTGTCCAACAGATGGTTGTGTAACGCCATAGATACAAACTCAGAATCAGGGCAGAATATACGTTGCCGTTTGTCAAAACTCGGACGTGTAATCAGTCAAACAGGGCATTAACTTTCAATGAAAATATGGTGCGGTTTCAACGGTGGCGGTTTATATGCACATATACATGGACATGCACATATATATATATATATATATACATACATACATACATACATACATACATACATACATACATACATACATACATACATACATACATACATACATACATACATACATACATACATACACATGTAGATATATATATATATATATATGCATGCATATACATATGTGTATATGTATGTATGTACATATATACAGTGGATGCATTTCCCGCCTCGGAGTCCTGGAATTGCATCTCCATTCCTCTTTGGATTCGCTGGACTTCCGCATTGTCCCAGGAAGCGGCCGAGGTGTTGAAGGCCGCTACCACAGCCCAGCCTGGGACTTCTGGGGGTTCTTGCGCGAATATTATGTAATATACAGACGACATACATATATACATATATGTACATATATACATATATACATATATACATATATACATATATACATATATACATATATACATATTACATATTATATATATATGTATTCAGTCTTTTATCGTGTATGTACTAAGTAGTCACGAACCCCCAGCCCCGGCCCCCCCTCCCTCCCCCCACATGTTGGGCCCAACTCCTCTACGTCTTCCAGGGCTCTCACGGGGAGGCATGGCCATGCGCCCGGCAAAGCCCTGGCTGTACTCGGAGCTAAGGACTGTGACGTCAGCACATGCCGGAGCCTGCCAGTTCACATGTTCGAGATTCGACATTCGACAGACAATGATGTTGAAGAGGGAGGTTGAGCATCAGGGAGACTCGGGCGCGGAAGATTCTGGAGAGTGATCCCTTGAGGTGGCTCATGTCTCCACACAGAGGCGTACAAGCTCCAGCTCGGACCCCAATGCAAGTTAACTGAGAGGGCAGCCATCTGTGGTCCAGTGATGGTCGGCCTTCAAAGGGAGTCACAGGGGGATCCTCCTGAACGTTTCCCTGCAGTGGTTTGCCTTGCGGCAACCTACAAGGGTTAGTTTTCCACTTTGCAGGTAGGTCCTTCCCGTGAGCAAGAAGTGGGCCTTGGCCACAGGACTGGAGCGATGAATCCTCCAGGCACGTCTGCCTTCACCTCCTGACCATGAGAGCTCAAGGAGCTCAGTGACACGGTAACACAAGAACTGGTTGTCAGATGTTGTCAGCTGCCCCCACGCACGAGATGCCAATCCTGCGCTGGCGCGACTTCCTTTGCGAAGGTGTAGCGCCGTAGCACACCCGCCTCTGAGCGAATCTCACATTTGTTCGGAGCAGAAGCAAGAGAAGCAATAGTGGCTAGGGGTGTCAAGAGCCATGGTAAGAAAGACTCGCCTTGAGTAACACTGCACTGCCGGGAAGGATGCCTGGCACTGGGACAGATGTACTAAGCGCAAGCAATCAGCACAAACCTGGATCTGGACATTGGGTTGCACGTTGCATTGGCCTAGGCTGCCGCCCATGGCCACAGCCGCAGATTGCCGGGACTTCCACCAGCAGCTGGGCTCCTGCCCAAGAAGCCTTGCGTGCGCGCAGGCCACGAGAAGAACGTCATGTCATGGCTAGGCGTCACACCGTAGCTTCTGCAGCTGCATGAGTGGCACATGGTGCTACTTGTCATGTGGTTATTGTTCACCCCTCTACATTCCCCAGATTTCAGCTCTTTCGGCGCTGGTACCAACGTTCAGTGAAGCTGGGAGCTGAGCACCATGGTCAGGGGATCCAGCAGGACCTGCCGGAAGTGCGGAAGCAACAGGAATCGGGCGACGATCAGAAGGCGCTGCCCTTTTTCGGATCAAGATGTGACCCACGAGGCTGCGATGCCTCGCATGGAAAAGCTGGAACAGCTGTAGCCACACCGCCAGCATGCTCCTCGCACTGAAAGGCTCGAAGGAAGAGCGTTCAATCTTTGGGTTGAGCAGAGAGTTCTTAAGGATGAGCAGAAGCCCAGCCTTTGAACCCCTAACACCATGAGCCCCTCAACGTTCTCAAAGGGCAGAGGCTTCCCAATCTGGGCGACTCGCCCAAGTTTGCAGGATCCCACGAGCCTCGCCAAGCAGCGGAGCCTGTGGCGCAGCTCGGGTTCAGAGGGACATTTGGGGGGTTTGATCGAATTTAGAACCATGCGCCCGTTTACAAGACACTGTAGAGAAGACCAAAAGCCGGACTACAATTCAGATCAACCCCAATTTGGAAGGCTGTTGGCAAAACTCAACGAACAGAAACGATCCTGCTGGGACCTCAACTTGTCAACGTCACCCAAAACATCCCAAAACCCTTTTGCCAAGCCACGACGTTGCTGTCGAAGTTGAGCTCCAGCGACACGAAGGCTTCGTCAAAGTGTGCCCCCACCAGTCTGGGCGGCTTTGTGCTGACCTCAGACAGCTGTGGCTTGGAGAGGTACGCTGGCTGATGTGGGGTGAGGAGTATGTTTCGTTCCACTCTGGGCAACTCAGGGATTTCGGATTCTGAGTCGTAAAACCCCAACTGTGCACACCCCAAGGGCCCCAAAGATAAGCCGCCAGCACAAACGGAGGCGCTGGGCCCGCGGGTGGGGAGCACTGATGCGGGCACCTTCAGAGATCGCAGAGTAACGAGCCGAGTCAAGGCTCTTGTTTCTTGAAAATTTCTTAAATGACTAAGGGATGTGCTTGGCCGGATCACGGGTCTTGCAGGTGTCTGCAGGAGGATGATCAAGATGAATGTTCGAGGTGCCTCCAGCAGCTCAGCTGCACCTGGCAGAAAGCACTCGAAGAACGACTCGACCTCGGTCAAGCTGCCCCACATGGTGTGTCTTGCCCAAGGACATGGGGCTGCTATGGGTTGGTGATGGCCAACAGTGACCCCAACTTGGTCCGGGAGAAATATGAGGTGTTGGCGCGACAGTCCCCAGTGCAGCCATCGTCCCCCCGAAGGTTTCCGTCATCACAGGCCTGGTGTGACAGCTGTACCAGGGCGGCAAGCACAACACAGTGCCGAGAGTGAACACGGGAGCCTCAGTAGACACTACGATACCATCACCGCAGATGGCTCTGCAAGCATCACCTGTACGCAGGCATGACACCAGCAGCGAAGCTCGTGAAGAAGACAAGCAGCAATGGAGGCGCACAAGCGCCCCCAAGAAACTCAGAATCGGGGATCTTAGTTAAGAATGTCCAAACGCTCTGAGGGATCTGTGCCTGGAGCCACTCCGGGTGGCAGGTGGCTGGGACCTTGTGAACAGCTCCAACCTGACCAGGTTGGCGGCAGCTTGGGATCGAAAAGATTGGAGTTCTCAAGTTAAACATGTTCAAACTGGCGAAGAGGTGGGAAAAGTCGAGCCAATGCAAAAAGGGGAGAAGACAAACTGCTGATGCATTGTGCACTAAGCCATATGCCACTTTGGCACAGCAGCTGTCCGACCATAGTGACGTTTCAATTCCCCCCGAACCGCAACCCCCAACCGTTTCGGCCCCAAAAAAAACTTCCGAAATCGGGCCTACACCAACACTGAACCGAAAGATGCTTAGATCTGGAACTGACAGTGCGCGCCTGTCTCCACAACACAGGATTCGCTGCAGCCGTCTCCGCTCACGTTGTTGCCGTCGTCGCCTGAGCTTGTCAGACAGTTGATTGGCCTTCTCCTTTCTCCCACTCTGATCCGGCTGACAGAAGTGCTGTACCCCTGGTGACGATGGTGATGATGGTGATGATGGTGGCGATGGTGGCGATGGTGGCGATGGTGGCGATGGTGGCGATGGTGGCGATGGTGGCGATGGCGAGTGGTGATGGTCCTGGTGATGGTGATACCCATGATGGTGAGGATGGTGATGGTGGTGATGGTGGTGATGGTGGTGATGGTGGTGATGCTGGTGATGCTAGTGATGCTGGTGATGCTGATGATGATGCAGGTGATGGTGATGGTGATGATGCTGGTAGCGATACCGGTGATGACGCTGTTCATGATGTTTGTCCTGTCGCTGGTGCTGGTGATGATGATGATGAAAATGAGGAGGAGGGTGATAGTTGATGATGATACTCAAACGATGATGGCGATGATAATGGTGATGGCGACGATGCTGATGATTATGCCGTGTTGGCGATGACGACGACGACGACGACGACGACGACGACGACGACGACGACGACGACGAGATGAAAAGGTGAGATTTGACAAAACGTGTCATATGATGCTGTGTCTCTGCTGATGACCAAGACAACGATAGCGAAAGCGATATCGACAATTGGCTTGACAGCTTTTGCTACAGTCTAGACCAAGACATGAACCGACACTGCTATAACGCGATCTAGTCTGATATGGTAACGTATAACCTGGGATGCTATGATATGTGGAGAGCCTTAGAAAGAAATTCTTGATTAGGATTAAACGGTTTGCCCCTGGCATTTTCGACTTGGGCAGCTGCACTGCTCAGCTGGTCCGCGGCGGAAGTCGCCACAAACCTGTCGGAAGTCACAAGAATCTCGCACCAAGCACCGAAGCGAAGTAAGGCTTGCCGTGTATCCACTTCGGCTGAACAGGCCCTGCCGTCTGAAATTGTTGAAAGATTCTGGGCGGCAGGCATCCTCAGGCATGAGCCGGCATTTCGAGCAAGGCCTGGACAAAACTGTCATTTGAGACTCTATGCACTAGAGCCTGACAGCTGCACAATGGCCCATCGAGGTTGGAGCACAGACTGTGGCTCGGTGGTGTTGCCTCGGTCATCATCCGGACGGCTCTGCTGACGCTCTAACTACCTTGGAAGATGGAAGACTTGCCTGGAGGCGGGGTGTAGCTCTCGTCACACTCCTATCAAAAGTGCATCTGGTTCGACTGCAGCTGCACATGTGAAAGACCATGCTGGAGATTACGATGGAAGTTCAGCCACTCCTCTGCGCCGTTCAGCAAACCATCGCCACAGGTGGGCAAACACGCGGAGGAGGCACCTGTCTTCCCTTCCTAATCACGAGAACCTTTCTTTTTTTGTATATATAGTTAATGTGGTTGCCTGTCTATATCTTTTCTTGCATCGAGTATACTGATACATTCATATTTAAATAGACTCACTATTTTACTTCGAACATTCCCACCCTTTCTTGGTAGCGATACTCTAGGGTTGGGCACTCCAGGGACACTCTGGGGCTGGGCACTCCGCACGGGGTTGGGCACCAGGGAGACGGACACTCTGGTTGGGCTCGGGGACACTCTGGGGTTGGGCACTCCAGGGAGACTGGGGTTGGGCATTCCAGGAACACTCTGGGGTTGGGCACTCCAGGGAGACTCTGGGGTTGGGCACTCCAGGGACATTCGGGGTTGGGCACTCCAGGAATGAGCGAGGAGTAGACCGGGCGAGGAGAAGAGTTCCGGGCGAGGAGAAGAGTTGAGTTAAAAATCTAACAACCCCACACCGAGGGTGGGGAATAAACGTATATATTCACATGTTCATACATTCATACATTCATCTATTCATAACTTCATCTACTCATCTACTTGATCGTCTGTTCCAAAACCGTCTTCATGCAAAACCGTATGTGCACAGACTTTATCAGGAAAAGATAATACCAAGCTTTTGCCCGGGTTATGTAAAGTTTGCATGAAGTTTCGCAACCTACCCTGGCCGCACTGCCAAGACATGAAAAGCCTTGAAGAAGCCTTCTGTGCCTTGACCTTGCTCAGTTTTGGGACGACGAAATCCAGCCATGTGTCAGCTAATCATCTACTCATATTATTTGAATACACACGAGTGTGCTACACACTTAAGCCGGGCCGTGACTGGACTGCTTTGGACCTCCTTCTGGCAGGATGGGTCTGCGTGCTGAGGCACTGTTCCTCCTCCACAGCACTTTCCCCCGTCGACTGCATCTACAAATCTTTTTACCCAAAGACAAAGTTGGCTCGGTTGTGAGTTTTTGTCTTCCTGAAAAAAGGCTTGTTTTCGAACATCCCCACCCTGCAGGCAAGGAATTGGCGAGCTCACTCTGGGGTTGGGCTCTTCAGGGACACTTACCTGGGATTGGGCCCTCCAGAGAAATACACTGGATTTTTGTTCACACTCTTGGCCTTGGGCACTCGGGGCACTGCAGGTTGGGCACTCCTGGATTAGGCTCCGGGGTGTCGTGCGGAGACGGACTCTGGAAACAGTCTCAGCTCCAGGACTCTGAAAGTACTCTACGGATGCTCTGCCTCGCAGAGGGGCTCCGGGCTCTCTGCAATAGTCTGTGCAGACTTTGGTGGACTTACGCGGACTTTTTCCGAGGGCTCCCTTGCCAACTTGGGATATTCCAGGGACTTCCTACATTCCAGGATTGGGTTGGGCACTCCAGCTCAGATACAGATGGTTTTTTACCACGAGGCCATTTTTCTCTCGCGAAAGATTGCTTTTCCGTGACCGCTCCGATCCAAGGCTTTCTGTTTACTGGGAAAAAAAGGATGGTTTTTCCTACGTTGCCTATTGGAACTGGTTGTTGCATCCTGCCCCCTTTCCCAACCCATCCCCCGCGTAGCTAATCTGCAGCACCAGTGCTTTCAAACCTCAACCCTTACAAAAACGTGGCGTCAATATCCAATCGTACACGCAGCGTACACCTACAGCACGACGACGACGCTGATGACGCTGACGACGACGACGACGGCGACGCTGACGGCGACGCTGACGGCGACGCTGATGCTGAACGCTGAACGCTGAACGCTGAACGCCTGAACGCCTGAACGCCTGAACGCTGAACGCTGAACGCTGAGCGCTGACTGACGCTATTGACTACTGCTACGATTGCTGCACACCAGCTGCTATAGCATGTTACGAATGCTGAACGTTTACGAGTGTGGCAGCTGTGCCTGCTTGGCCCGGCTTGGGTGCGCGGGTGCAGTGGTAGCCATCCTCGACCTGCGAGGACAAAGCGGAGGGGGGCCACGGATGCCAGCAGGGCCCGACAAGCACCGGCCTGGCAGAACTGATCGCAACCGTCCCAAGGGTTCTGGTTGCCATCATCACAGCCCTCGCCAAAGACCTTTGGACTTAAGGCAGAACAGCGTTCGATCGCCGGATTCTGCTCAATGAATGATCGCAAGGCCTCGTAGCCATCACCACAAATCGGGCTGCACAGAGACCTGATGCAAGCTCACTGTGGCACACACAACGCCAGGCCACAAATACTTCATGACACCTGATTCGGTTCAGAGGTTTCGCACCATGCTGTCGGGCTCCCGACGGCATGGAGAGGCCACCACCAACGCACTCGAAGCCGAGCTCTGGCTGACACGAGGACGAGCAACCATCCTCTCCGAGTGCCCAGCTTTAAGCAAAGCTGGGTTGAGCCCTTGGCGAGAGATACCCGTGCAGACTCGCTTAGCACCTCGTCCCAGGCGTTCCCATCGTCGCAGGCTTCTGAAGGATGCTTGCGCCCATCCTCGCTCCCCACAGACTCTCTCTATATATATATATATACACACACTGTATATATGTACACACGATATATGTACATGTACATGTTGTATGTACTGTGTGTATACATATATATGTATATATAACTTATTTACATACACACACAGAGGCAGGTGCACATAAATGTCCCGCTCGCAATGTAAAAGATCAACTCCCGGAAAGGAGGGGGGGGGGTGTTAGTAGTGGGAGGTCGACTGTCTAATAAGAGCATAAATGAAAAGATATAGATATAGATATAGGTATAGAATTGATATAGATATAGATATAGATATATGTATATACAGATATGTATTTATTTATGTGCATATTATGTGTATATGGTGGTCATGGTGATGATGACAAGTTGCACACGCAAGGGGCGCACTTCGGCCAAAGATGTTTTTGTCCGCAGAAAAGGCGGTGGGTTCTCGGCTCAAGCATGGGGCGATGTTTGGCCCACACCCCCAGGTCAGTCTTCCATGAGGGTTGTCGGTACAGACATGAGCCAGCAGCGCCAGCTGACAAGTGTGTCTACCCCCAAGCCAAGCAAAGTCTGGCTTTGATAAAAGTATCAGGTGAAACTCAGATCAAGAGCTCCTCTCCCTTTCAGAAAACATGCGCATGACCTCGAGCAATTCCAACCGGAGCCATCTGCGCCTTTGGCCCGCTAGAGCCAGCTAGAGCCAGAAAGATTGCTTTTCCACGTTTGGGCCGGGGGGCCCCGGGGCGGGCCTTTCCTTCTCCCGAACTTCAAGATCCTCAAGCTGGGCTTCTGACGGCAATGGGTGCCAAGGCCGCCAGTGCTCATGTATTCTGGGACCTTGATGGCCCTGACTGTGGTGACTGTGGTCGAAGTTCTCGGTGAAAGCGCTGGTGTTTGAGGTCCAAGCAAAAGGCGGTGAGGCTGTCGGGACGGGTAAGCATGGTATGTCGCCAGCAGGGTTCAGCGGCACCTGTGCAAGGAGCGACGGCTGTACATGGATTGCATATCCTGCATTTACCACAAAATCTGCTGGATCCCGCGACGCACGGCTTCTTCCATCACCCGTTGCTATTCTTCCGGGCTCAGTAACAAGCTGTCGCTGCTCTTCCTGGTTCAGTTCTGCCTCCAGTCGTCGCATCCTTCTTCGCCGCCTCGCGATCGACTGCAGGTGCTTTCTTCGTTCTGCGGCCTCTTCCGCAGTGCAGAAATGGCAGTGGGAACATGCCTCACCCTTGAAGCATCCCCCTTCTCTGAATGCGAAGGCCACACATGGGCGGCACATGCCATTCTCATGAAGGCGAAGGTTTTCGGCTAACTCTTCGCACATACCCGCGAATCGATTGCACTGAGGTCCTCCACTTGGTGAGTTGCGCAGTGTGGAATGCTGCTCACAGCCATGCTCCGCACGGCGAGGGATTCCACGACTTATGTCACGTCCCCCGACAGACGGCACATTTGATGAAGCCGCCATCTAGGAACTAAAAACAAGACTCCCGAAGTCTTGAGCAGAGACGAACAGCAGGGCGCAGTACAAAAAAAAGCACCGTTCGCTACTCAGATGGCAAGAGACTCTGAGATGCAAGGGTGCTGGAAGTGCTTGGGCTGGAGCTCCACAGCGCACGCTGCACACGGAGCGAAGCCAGAAGTCATCGTAGCTGCACCTCTCAAGTGCGTCCCCAGCCTCCCCCCGAACCCCGGAAATTGCGAGGCTAACTCAGCATACCCTCTCGAACCCCGACTCCGAGCCGCCAGCTCGAAGAAGGCCTCCACCTTGCAGTCTGGGCTGCATCCATCACCCGGCCTGACGGTTCATCGGTTCCAAGGGCAACCTCAAGAGTCCGGGAGCCACTTTGATTCCAAGGGCCCCACTGCAAGTTCATATCGTCACACTCTTCAATCGGCGTGACCAGGATGCCATCACCACACACGGGCGAGCAGACCTGATGAGGCAAGGGGTGATTGCCCAAACTTTGCCCCAACTTGCCCCCCCACCCCCCCCCCCCCGCCCCCCAAGTTGTGTTGCACATTCTTCGCACCCCATGGACCCCAAGTCCTGCGCCTCCATGCCCTGGCCTTCTGGCCGAGCACATGTCCAGCCTGGCGAGAGGAATTTTGGACTTAGGACTTAGCCGACTTAGCGGCCTTAGCCGCTTCGGACTTAGGGCACCAAACATCACAATGTCGCACTTCAGCACTAAGCACTGCAGAGCTGGGACATGCTGGGACCAGACCTACCCGGACTTGACAAGTAGCAGCATCGCAGCCTCGGCTTTGTCATCAAAACTCTCCCATGCCAGCCATGCTGAAGAGACAAAGTGCTTTTGTGTTTCGCTCTGGGCGACTGACCCCTGGATGGTACAGGGCCCGTGTCGCAGCCCTGGGGGAAGCAAGTGCTATCTAGCCGATAAAGAGCAAATTTTTTAAAAATGCGCCCTTCCGGGAAAGTGGTCTGAAGTCTTCTGAAGTCTTCTGTTTCCCAGAAGCCAACGAAGAAAGATGAAAAGTGAACGATGAAAAGCCTCGACTTTGGGCTTCGCGACGACTGTCACCCTGGCCTCCAGCTTCTCAGCTGCCAGAGTTGGCGCAAAGCCGCGGTCCACACGCAGACCATCCCCACAAATAGGCCAGCAGGTGTCCTGAGTGCTTGAGGCGCCAAGCACATCCAAGCATGCATGACTCTCTTATTGCTCGGGTCGGCCAGCCCATGTCACTGCAGGCAACCGGTTGTTCCCGCGCTGTATTGTGATAAGTCATCGGCCATGCTCTTCAAGCCGCCACCGGAGCACGTGAATCCCCTGGTGAGGGGGGGACTCGGGGGCCACCAACTTGATTCTGCGTTCCCTCGAGGGCTTGCTACATAGACAATCATAGCACCACAACAAAAAGTCTCAACAATCTGTAACAACCTTCGAACGCGGTACATCATGAGGGTTGGCCAAGTAAGGCAGAGAGCCTCTCCACCTGGCAGGTGGCAGAGCAACCGTCACCGCCGAAGGCGTTTCCATCATCGCATTCCTCGAGCGTGCCGTGTCGGATTGCTTCAAGAAACCTGTTTTTTTTTTGGGGGGGGGGGGGTTATTGGGATGTGTTGGGCTGGGCTTGTTCTTTTTCTTGCACTGTGCTAGATTGAGGAGCGGGAGCTTGTCCTAGATTTTAACCCTCATGCACCCGGTGCACACGCAGAATCCTGAACCGACGCCATGACCAACAGCCCACATGTGCGCTCGCACCGCATCACTCAAGTCTCTCTACATGTATTTCACACCCAGGAGCAGAAAGATCCACCTCCACATCCCCACAGGAAAAACAGCAAGCAGGAGGGCCCCTACACCTCAGAACCAACTCCAGAAATGCAGATCTGAGCCTAGATCACCCTCAACACGTGTTGGGGGCTTCGTCCGAGCATTACAGACTTATGGGGGGTACGCTTAGGGGGGCTTATGTGGTTGGCGCTTCAGCCCGACCTCCACAGGACCCCGCACTCCGTCTCCGCAGGTCGCGCGGCAAACCTCGGATGGTTTGCTAAGTGCATGGCTGACAGCTGACATAGCTCCTTTCTTTGATACGGCTACTTCTTACGGTAGAGTGCCCAAACCGGCACCAGAAAAGGCTCCATTTTTGGAACTTTTTGTCTGTAGGGTTCCTCTTTAAATTGTGTAGGGCGTGGGTGGCACTGTCATGGTTTTGATGTTCTCTTGAGATTTCGGGTTGGGTTGCGAGACCTGAGGTAGGGTTGAGGAGCTGGCAGTAGGGCTGGCGCACGGAACCTTCGGGTTCAAGGTTTGTAGGTGCAGAAGGGTGGGAAGGATATCTCTGCCACATACTTCTCGTGCTGATCCCCTTCTTTCCGCTATCTGGTTTTAACTTCTGTTCCTTCCGGCCGCTTCACGCCTGACTTCAGCCTACGAAAGCCTCGTGCGCAACTCGACAGGCAATCAGGGCTCATGATTCGGCCCCGATAATGCTTCATTCATGCGCTGCACATGTTCACCATGACACCATGACTGGCGCATCTGAGCACATCAGCAGCAAGAAGAAGGCTTCTCATGGCAACAAAACGACATCGCTCCCAAGCTAAACCTTAAGTCGCATGTGGGCCACTCCCCCATTGCCGTCGGAGGTAGGTGGGCAAGAGGTACCCTGCTGCTCCAGCAGGCAGTTGGGGCCTTGCAAGGGGGGGCAAGAGGTTTTGGGTGGCTGAGGGCTGCGGGCTTCAGGTTTGGGCTTCCTGATGTGAGGAGGTGCATGGCGCAGCTGGTGCAGCTGGGACCCGAACCACAGCCATCTCCAGTTGCCTGCACAGGTGATCTGGCAGCTGGGGTTGTAGGTCGCTGGCTTTCAGAGAGGCGTTTGCTGTGACAGTCTGAAGAATCTGAACAAGAAGACCCAGACTCAAACCAACTTGAATCTCAAGTTACCTAAACCTAACAGCATGCCGGTTAATAAGGGGAGGGGAAGGGGGGGTATTCAGCCTAACTTGGGGTGGCGTGCCACGTTGCCATCGTCGCACTCCTCACCCAGGACCAAAAGGCCGTCCCCGCACACGGCCTTCCGACAGGTTTCGGGGCTTCGACCCTGGGATGCTTAGGGCTCGTGGGAGGGGCCGGGGGGGTGGCTGGGTGGGTTGCGGAGGACACCGCATTTAGCATCGTGTTGGAGACCTTGTCTACAACGTTTTTCACAGTTTTGGTAAGGGAAGGTTGTATTCGGGCAGCATGCAATTCAGGGTGACGGCGAGCTGTCCAGATTTGTTCAGGGCCCCGGCACTAAGTTGCGTCGCATCCCCGACGCTGTCTCGGTTTGAAGATCAAGCCGCTTCCATAAAGCGGACCCGAAAAAGATTTAGACATCTCGGCTCAATCAGAGGCTCAAGAGTTCACCTTGAAACCATTTTGACTCGACAAAAGGATCAGGACTCAGGAGCTGAATGAATCGAGGTGCGAGCATACGGATACCTCAAAACCTAAATTCGATCAACCGGCCTATGCACATCCAGAGATCTTCCAAAATACTCAACAAAATGTGGTGTGAAACACACGTGCACACCGCTGCCTCACAGATGTCTGGCACGTTGCGGCCTGGACAGAGCGGTTGTCAAAGTTGCAGGTGCCAGTACTGCAGGTGTATATCTCAATCCGCGCAACGTCACTGGACTGGCCTGGTCCTTGCACTGCCATGGGGATACAAGCGTAGCCAGGCTCGACCTGTCAGCAGTCAGTGGACATGGTTCACGACGGTTCCCGCCCCCACCCCCCCCCCCCAGCCCCAATGACTTGCCTGGCAAAGCTGCCCGCAGCCATCGCCTGCGATGCGGTTGGCATCATCGCAGCCTTCCCCAGGGTCGCGTCGGCCGTTACCTGTCAAGTCAGCACTGCAACTGCAACTCCCAACTCCCCCCAAAACCCTAAACCCCAAACCTCTGTCAGTTGGGACCCAGACCACAGGTTGGTGTGCCGCAGATCAGCTCCCGGTCGACGGCAAGGCCAGGGACGCAACCCGAGCCTTTTCAAGACCGTGGTCTTTCTAGAGCATGTGGAGGAGGACCAAGGTGACCAGTGGCTTTGGGAACGGGGATGGATTTAAGACGCTTACAAGAAGCCTTAAATGGTTTACTGTTTGGTTTCCCCAAAACCGCCACCAGCCTGAGCTGCCGGGCTTTGGATCGCAGCAAACCCAGTTGACCTGGGCGGAGACGTTCGATCTTCAGGATCCGGTCCCAACACCTATCCCCTATTTCAGTTAGGTCGTATGATGATTGCTGTGGTCTGACCTCTGAGTCTTTCCTGTAAGCCCAAAAAGCACCTTTACTTTCGCAAGACCACCCCCGCACCCAACCAACACTCGCCTCCACCTGGCAGTTTCCGTCGCATCCATCACCTTCGGGTGCGGGGGGAGCTATCTGGGGGATGAGGGACCGGGAGGTCAACTGTGAGGTTGATGACAGCTGATGGATTGACGGTCCGATGACGTGCCTGGCACGAGATTGCCGTCGTCGCATGCCTGCACAGCGTTGAAAAAAGCGTCTCGATTGGAGTTTCCCTCCACTTCCCGGACATTTGGAGCCTTTTCGGTGAACGCAAAGAGCAATGCAACAACTAAAGCAGAGCCCCTTGCGGACTCCTGGCAGTGAAACATCCAATCAATCACGCAGCCGAAAAGCTCACTCAGAACTTCAGAACACTGATCTCCATCTTCGGAGCTTTGAGTTTGCGCTGGATCTCCAGGTTCTTCTTTGTCTTCACCTCGCTCGCTCGGGGTCTCTCTCGGCAGGCGGCGCGCGCCCGAGCATAGAGCTTCTCGGCCCGGCAGTAGGTGCTCTTGGCAACGGCCAGACGCTCCAGGATCGCCTCGATGTCGTCGGGCGACTCACGAACCAGCACTGGCATGAAAGCATCCGCCAACGCCTTCAGAAAGCGCACGATGGAGGAAAGCCGCGGCATCCCAGGAGCAACCTTCCTGACTTCTCCAGCCGGGAGGCCTTGATGGATGCGCAGCCAACTGAGGAGAATCTTGGTTGCGGGTTGCACGTCTTCCGGCTTGAGACAGGCCTTCAGCAAGGCAACATCGTTCTTCTGCAAAGCTCCACACCTACGCACGAGCTCTGCCAAGTGCGGCATGGTGAGCCGCTCACTGCTCTCTTCGTCACGCTGCCGCTTCCGGCGTAAAGCAGCCGCGCCGCCATCCAAGGCTCTTCGCACCTGGCGCGACTCCGCACATCGCCGAGCGACAAGCCCTTTCAGTGAGAATGGTGACAACAGCCACTTGACAGCCGCAAAGCTGCTGCCCGCGCATGCCAATGTTACCGACCCAGCCGTTCGAGCAACGACCGGCTGCCTAGGCGAGCTTGAGTTGGAGTCGTTGGACCATGGGGCTTGCCCCGACGCGACTGCCAAGCCGTAGCGGGCTTCACGCAAGTGGAAGGCCAATGCAGTGCCCTCAGATCGCCATTCTGCATAGTAGCCTGCCACGCTGTGCCAGCTCATAGAGGACTCGGGCAGTAGTACGAGAGTGCTGTCTTTGTCACTCAGCGTCGCAGTGGCCAAGTGCCGCACCGTTTCCGGTTGGGTGTGGCCATTGGATATACTGCCATTCATCAGAACTGGCTCCCGCCAGCAAAGTAAGATGCGCTCACTGTCCGCGTCAGCAACCGCCAAGGATTCCAGCTGCCCCAGGGGCAGGCTGATGGAACCCATGTGAAGGGTGCCCCGTCTTTGCAAAGAGACCACGTGGAAGTCGTCAAGCTCGACAACCAGAAACTCTGGCCCGATGCTTCCACGCGACTCCCGAATCAGAAGCACTCTTCGCGGCGCAAGTCGGGCCAATGCCACCGTCTTCTTTGCCTTTGCCTCGGCCAGCTTAAGGCCTTTGCCAGTTCTTCCAGTTGACAAGTCCACAAAACGAACCTGGCCACTAGAGACCGCAAGAGCCGCAAAGCCATCCCCTGCATCACAAACAGCGCGGATCTCACCTGGGAGGCAAAGCCTCTCTGTCAGTTCTGCGGATGGTGCTTTGCCATCTTTGAGCTGATAGCAAGTCCAGGACTTCGGTGGTGCCTCTGCAAAGGATATGAACGAAGAGTCTCCGGTGTGATGGTGCAGGATACCGAAGCTTGCATCAATAGATCCTGAGAATTGTGCGCCATCTCTCCAGGAAGCAGTCTCGGCCAAAAGGTCCAGGTATTTGAACCCCACACGAGGAAAGAACACAATGAAACTGCCATCTGTGGCTGTCGGGCCTATTGCAGTGGCTTCGCCCCAGGATGCTGGAGGAACTTGGAGCGCCTGGAAGTCTAGCCCACGGGCTCGGGGGACAACCATGGCACGGGATCCTTTCAGTGAAGCCCTAGCACAGCCCGAGTGCACGCAGACCCCTCGAGCAGCGCATGGCTGCAGAAGGCTGCGTCTGTCAAGCAGGTCAGTTTACTGAAGCGAAGATGCCCTGTTCGTAGCTACGATACAGCATGCTACCACCATCGCAAGGCAGTCACCATCTCAAGCCTCTGCTCCGGCGATCAGCCCATCCCCACAAATCGGGGAACAAACTGACGTCGCATTCGTGGCCCCGTGGATGTAGGAACGACAGGTCCACCCCACCTCCAGACGAGAAGGAGCTGCCCAAACGAAGGGACTTGCGGTGTCAAAACCCTCGGAGGCAAACTATCAACTGCAAGTTACGACTCCTCTCGCTCACTCGTTTTCTCTCTCTGTCTTCTTAATCTTCTCCTTGTTCTTCTTCTTCTTCTACTTCTTCTTCTCCTTCTTCTTCTTCCACGGGGCATGAAGGCCAGGGAAGGTCCAACGCGAACTCGGAGCGAAAAAGCTGGGAACTCACAGTGAGCTCACACATCAGGGAGAGTATTCCCCCCAAACAAATATTCAGACGCGAACTCTGCCCCTATGTTCTCTTTCTTTCTTCCTTTACCGCTTTCTTTCTTGCTTTCTTTCTTGCGTTCTTTCTTGATGAATTTATTCCCTCCTTTCCTCCTTTCCTCCTTCCCTCCTTTCCTCCTTTCCTCCTTTCCTCCTTTCCTCCTTTCCTCCTTTCCTCCTTTCCTCCTTTCCTCCTTTCCTCCTTTCCTCCTTTCCTCCTTTCCTCCTTTCCTCCTTTCCTCCTTTCCTCCTTTCCTCCTTTCCTCCTTTCCTCCTTTCCTCCTTTCCTTCTCTCCTTCTCTCCTTCTTTCCTTCTTTCCTTGGGGCCTGGGGAAAACCCTGTGCCAAGGCCATCTCGCGCTGGGCCGGTGTTCGGCCCCATCACCACTACTGTGCCCACGGAGTGTCCTTTCCCTGAACGCCCCCCCCCCCCCCCCCCCCCCCCCCCC